>CAJDSM010004964.1:0-14118 GCA_903981925.1 Ostrea lurida
AAATCACATACTAAAAATATACACTTCCCAGCTATTCAATTATTGCTAAATCATAACTCCTTGAAAATCCTGAAATTGTCTTCATCATTTATCTTTAATTGTCTTAACCTTAGAAAATCACTTTTATGCTAACTGCCATTTACCACTAATATAATTAGCATTGCTATAGACTTGTCCATCAATATTCTAAAGGATATTATACACATGTATGTGTGTAGATGTATGTACAGTTTAATGATGTTATAACAATTGTGTAAATTGGACATGATATACATGCACGTGTGTTCTGGTAATTACATAGAGCATGTAATGCACAACAACAAATATGGTAAGCGATTGGAGCGAAAATTAAACATTTCGTTTGATGACAACAAACGAGATTTATTATAATTCAATCGTACCCAGGGTACGTTCACAAACGATTTAATCACCCAGGGTACATGTGTATGTATATTTAAATATTCAAATAGTACCCTACCCGTGGGGATCCGGGTTAGAATAGGTCCTCAGCATCCCCTTGGGTGTCGTAAGAGGCGACTGAATGGGGCGGTCATTCGGATGAGACCGGAAAAACCGAGGCCCCGTGTCACAGCAGGTGTGGCACGATAAAGATCCCTCCCTGCTCAAAGGCCCTGAGTGCCGAGCATAGGCCTAAATTTTGCAGCCCTTCACCGGTAATGGTGACGTCTCCATATGAGTGAAATATTCTCGGTGGGACGTAAAACAATAAATAATCAAACAATCCAATAGTACCCAGGACGACAACGACCCCTTCAGCCTAAAGCCAATAGTGACCTTGACCTTTCAACTTGAAATTCAAAAGGGTTCATTCTCTATCCATAGGCAATATCTGTAAAAGGCTTGATGATTCAAGGATGAATGTTCACAAGGATCTGAAAAATACACACAGCAATAAGTACTACTAGTAGCGAAGGGATACTTCCTCTAGACATGATTTCATTTGTAATTCGTACCATGATGCACAGTGTCGACAACAATAAACAATGATATGGGAGCTGTACAAGATGAGTGAAATTCAATATCAACAAAACCAATGAATAAAAAATATCCTACTACTAAATTCACTAACCCTAAAAAGATAAGTTTGGGAGGGGGGGGGGGTCTGCGTTTTCAAGTTCAATACATTTTGACCATTTCTCTTATTTCATGGTCAGATACATCATTAAAGTCACAAGTCTGAAATTATAATATCAAATAAGAGAGCTATATCAATCCGTACTTTCTGAATATTTCTACTACAGTTTCATGATATTTATTAACTTAAAAATACTCATTTTCAAGGTCACTGCATTATATTCCTATCTCAAGGTCAAACAAAATAAAGGTTGCATGGTTGGTTGCCTCACGTCCCATGAAGATGTGTATCTCCAATCTACTGGTTTCTCCAACGCTATCTATTGATAGACTTTGTCTCTTTCTAGCTATCTGTTGTAATACAAACTTAGCCAAACAACTGCCACATCAAATTTCTCTACGTTTCAAGAACCTCTAGTAAATTTAAAATTCCAGAAATTCCAGAACCTTTCTCAAATCAACATCAAATCATATGAATTTTGAACACTTTACACGACCATTCCGCAAGATAAATTAATGATTGATTATTTAATGTTTTACGCCGTTTTGGCAATACTTCAGCCATTTCACGGCGGTGCAAGATAAATTAAAGACTAGACTTTTTAACATTACAGACAGTTGCTTCTTCAACAAAAATGGAAAAAGGAAATATTCATATCTAGTGATCAGTCATTCTAATGATTTCTTATTAAACTCCACTCTGATTCTACGCACAAGTACTCTGAAGTTGATATTAAAGCTATGTTGGAGTCCCCCTGTAGTTTTGGGTGATCAAGTCTTCCAACAGTCTGTTGGAACTCCCATGGGCACGAATTGTGCTCTTTTGTTAGCTGACTTGTTTTTATAGTCTTATGAGGCAGAATTCATTCATATTGATTGATTGATTATTTATTGTTTTACGTTAGGACTTAACGAGATTGATCACTGTTCGTTATCTTTGCCTTTACATAGATAGCTTGTTCTCTAATACAATTGATATGACTTATATTTACTGTCCTAATGAAAAGGGGAGATAACGAACCTCATAATTCCTATAAAGAATGCAAAAGTAAGAGTAGGGCAAACACGGATACCCGGATACACCGGAAGTGATGTCATTAAGAGCAGGACAAACAGGGACATCAGGATACACCCGAAATGAGATTAATAAGAACAGGGCAAACACGAATACCAGGATGCACCGGAAGTGAGATTATTAAGAACAGGGCAAGCGCAGATACCAGGATATACCGGAAGTGATGTCATTAAGAGCAGGGCAAACAGGGATACCGGGATACACCAGAAGTGAGATCACTAAGAACAGGGCAAACGCGGATACCAGGATAAGCCAAAATTGAGATCATACACCTAGTCTAAAATATTAGTATTGATTGATTTTTTACGTCCCACTCGAGAAATTTTCACTCCACATGAGACTCACCATTGACGCATCTTCGGCAACCAAGTGTCCGTTCTTGCTTACTCTAATCTCCCCTTGGCAGATTTAGGCAGTTTAATATCGCCTTTCGCTCCCAGGCAATTCCAAGTCAAATCGCGCCATTCATATGTTCGTTCTAGTTTACAAACCGCTTTGATCCATCTACTTCGCATTCCTCCTGTCCTTAACACCAACGTTTACCTAAATTTTTCTTCAATGTCTTTTCTCTTGTCATCGTCAACATCCAGTTTTGCTAAAACCCATTACACCACAGCACTCGCAATCTGATTGCCTAGCTTTTGTTTCCTCAAGAACAGAAACGTCGCATTGTCCGTTAGATGGAAATTCAGTCGCGACTACCAGCTCTGCACGCGCGGCGATGATTAGAGTAAGCGGAATCGGAACACTTGCCTTGCGAAGATGCATTGACGGTCTGAAAGGCTCAATTTAGGCTGTGCTCGGCACACAGCCTTTTTTATCGCGCCACACCTGCTGTGACACGGGGCCTACGTTTTTCCGTCTCATCCAGATGACTCGTTCAGTCGCCTCTTACGACACACATTTGGATGCCGAGGACCTATTCTAACCCGGGTCCCCACGGGGGGGAATTTTAGGATAAAGCCCACAAAAATGTTAAGCCACGCATTGCTTTTGATAATTAAATTCAAGGACACTGACTGGTTATGTTGACAATCCTGCTTACAAGCTACATTAAAAGTGAAAATTATACTTACATTTATTTATTTTGCCTATTTGGAATAAATAACCAGTCAATATTTAGAATATCAAAAGGGCAGTGACCGAGGCGTGACCTACAAATAATGTTGGGTAGCCTACTTTTATCAACAAGTGATTATGTAGGTTTAAGCAATTCAGATGAATTTACAACATGCTCTTCGTCAATCCGAACCCTGCCGCTTTGTCGGCCAAGGTCCCACCACGACGAGGAGCGGTAATCGTATTAGACATTTAAAGCTTGCATGTATCACTGCGCCGTTGCAGGTGCCCGATTTATAGTCACGGTACTTGATCTGTTGTACTTAACCTACAGCAGAGTAAACCAGCGCTATAGGAAAGGGACACCGTCTCGTCATGTGACCGATTATTCATGAGTTTCGATATCAGAAAGCATACATGTATTCCCATCATCTTAAATCTTGTTGGGAGTTATTAAAGAAATTTTAATACATACCAATTTCATTCACCCTTTATTGTGACGTAAACAATTATTTTGTCTTATGCTAAATTCTCCATAACATAAAGACACAATATACACGTAACGACGCGGTATTCTACTTTATCCTGAGGCAAACTTATCAACAAATGCAATTACTGAATAATAGTGAAAAAATACAGACAATGTCTGGAGCCTAGTATCTGTAGGCAAGGCCTGCTGCCTAATCTTTCTCTGTGGGCAAGGCCTGCTGCCTAATCTTTCTCTACATAATCAAAAACAATACAGAAAATTGTCATGAAAGAAATGAGAGCTGGAGACAACACCTTCCATGTAGCATTACACTGGAATGCAGATACATCAACAAAACCAAAAAAATGTTATATACATGTGCTTTAAAATAAATCTTTATGATGTAATGAAAGAAAACATTGATAAAAAAAAAAGTCCTTATGCATGTTACCCAAAAATGTAATCCATTCATGAGTCCAAAAATGGAACTAAAATATATAAAAGTACATTGTTGAAAATAGTCACTCAGCTCTAAAAAAAAAAAAAAAGAATATATATCTAAAGAAGTGTTAGTAGTACACAAAAACATGCAATTTTGTTTGATAAAAAAAACCTGCAACCATGTCCGTGATTCCTGAATTTATTATGGTCAATGTTATAATATCATGCAGGGTTACGGCATAAATGTAAAAGATGAAACCACGAACACAAATAAAACAAAATTGTTAACAAGTGACTAAAAGCCAATGGTCAACTCCACAATGTGATAGGCTATATGTGCATGTAAATACATTGGAATTCGGAAATTATATTAAAAATACTCTCTTCAAAAAATAATAATACAAAAGCATGATTATACGAAATCCACACCAGAAAATACCTGCATTTAATATACTTGTGTATATAAAATAAAACTTCAGCACGAAATTGCTCTTTATTAATTTTTTGATTTCGTCAAAAAGGGAACGAGTCTTCTGTGTATTTCTTCTGGTGCATATAGGTGACCTAAACAGCTACAGGTTGTTCCTTAGTCGGTCAGTTTTCTGTCACAGTTAGCTCCCTAAACAACTGCAGGCTGTTCCTTAGTCTGACCGTGGTCAGCTACACAGCTACAGGTTGTTCCGTAAGTCTTCCTCTTCTGTCACAGTTAGGTCCCTAAACAGCAACAGGTTGCTCCTAGTCTGTCCGTCTTCTGTCACAGTTAGGTCCTAACGCAACAGGTTGCTCCTTAGTCTGTCCATTTTCTGCCACAGTTATGTCGGCTTCGGTCAGATCGTCCAGTCCTTTCCGTTTGAAACATGGTAAATGAAGCACAAGATGAAAGGCGGCGCCAATCGCGAACATGAGACCTCCCAGGTAAAAGGAATAATCGTAACTTTTCGTGGCGACACGTACTGCGCCTGAAAAAAAGGCCGTAAAGAATATTGTATTCCAAACTAATATTGCAAAACACTGTCCGACTCTCTAGACTACAAAAATACTTACCAGCTATTGGTGGTCCGTAAATAGAGGATGTCCCCCTGGCTAAAGTCAGCAGACCAAATGCATTGGTCAGTTTCTCTAGACCAATGATGTCACAGATGATGATGGAGGTCAACGAAATATAGGCGGCTGGAATTAAATGCATGATAGACTTGATATACATGATACATAATTACAATATGTGTACGTGCCACAGTGAACATATTATGTGTGTACCTACAGGAAAAAAGTCTGGAATTGTGTTTTTACTGTATTAATTTAAATAAAATTAGAATTTTGCTTGATTAATTATCAGTTTTTTAGTGTTCCTTTCGCGTAGAGAATAATATACATTTATTGCATGATAGTGAGGGCGATATGGGAATTTAATCACCCATGAAAAATCATATTCTTGGGCGAATAAATCTCCATATATCCCGAACATTCATGAAATAAATCGTTCATTATACCTAATCAAGCAAATTGCATGAAATAAAAAGCGTCATTCGGAACACTCGAGTTTGTTCATTTAACTGGAAACGAAAGTGAAACAAGATATTCGAAAGGGTGGAACAGACTGGATTGCCTGCCCTTGATTCCAGACATTCAATGTCGAGGGGGCCCAATTTTCGTTGGAGTCAATATTTGTGGAACGTCATTGCCCGTGGAAGGTTAATGTCGGGGGAAGGGGGTGTCGATGTGTTACGTATCAATGTCCATGGATGACATAAAGTTCTTACATTTCTATCATTCATTTTTTTCCGAGGAGCGTTCATTAACCAATTATCGTGGATTTAGAGATTATATTCCCCCACGAAATTGCGTCTTAATGAATCGGTGAAATTTGGGTCACCCACGAAAATTACCCCCCTTCCCTCCTAGAACAATGGTGAATCCATAGTTATTTAACCAGAACTTACAGACACATAATCCATACAGGGCGGCGAACATAATCAGCAGGGGGTACGTTGTACAAAAAGGCTCGATGAAAAGCAGCAAAGAGCTGAAGACCAAAGCTGCGTTGTTTATGACCAAAGCGTCGACTTTAGTGACGTCAGCTATCACGCCCGCCACAATTCGACCAATGGTATTGGTGATACCTGCCGAGAATAATACCAAATAATCACGTAACAGTTACCATCCTGACAGATATTGCTTATTGATAATTACAGAAAAACACATCCATCACTCACTCACCAATCACAGATAAAAGGAACGCGGCGTCCGTCTTCGATACACCGTGATCCAAAGCATGGTCAACTAAATATGCGAAAGGAACATAAAATCCAACCATTGCGAATAGGTTTCCCACACAAATAAACACAAAAGACATGTCTTTCAATAATGAAAAATCTAGCATGTCTCTTAATGTGTCTACAATGGATTTGGGCAAACAAGTACATTTATCCCAAATGGATGAGGGTGGAGTTTCAAGCTCTCCATGTATTGTTGTAATACTGGTGATATAACTGCGCATGTCTGGCTGTGACGTAAACGCCGGAATTCTATTCACACTTCCGCTGTAAAAAATATCTTGCCTGTAAAGAGGTCTAGCATAGTCCTTCTTCTCAATATTATGTTGGGATCCAATACGAAGCCTGGCAGCCGAGGAATATTCCTTCGCGTAGCTCGGGACAACCACTTTAGCGTAGCCATTTTCGATAAGTGGCTCCACCTCGTGGCTGTAAACACCATTAAGGATGTTTCCATCACTTTTGTTGGCCTCTTCTTCCTCGCTGGGTCTCTCCTGTATTGTTTCTTTCGATTCCCTTTTATCGTCTGACCTTTCAGAGCGCGGAGATTCTGGTGATGACGGGTCAGTGTTTTCAATGCCAGTAAATGTTATTTTTGGAATATCAGAGATGGGACTACCACAATAACTCTCACCTGCCTCTGAAAAAGAATGCTTGTATCTGTCACTGTCGCGCGATTTCACAAAATAAGCACTGGGCATGGACGTCACATCGGAATCGTCATCTTTTAGTCTTTCTTCACGCCTTCGTTTGGCTTCCTGCAATCTGGCAAAACTCTCTACAACCTGAACGCTGGATTCCGATTCGCCAACGTGTTTACGATTTGCAATTGCTTTCTCTTTCACCCGATCAATCACCGTCTTTTCTCTAACCCTTTTCTTCTTCTTTCTCTTTGGTGGTTCTAAAGGCCGCATCAACATGGCGCATACACATCCATTTAGAATTATACCGGCATGAATCATTAACATATATTTCCAGTCGTAAGCTTCCAATAAAGCAGCGTTTGCCGGCGAAAATATGAACGTTCCTATTCCGGAACCGGAAACAGCAATTCCAGTCGCGATTGCGCGCTTCTTCTCAAAGTAAAAGCCTACACTGACTATGGCTGGTAAATAAATCAAACCAAATCCCAAACCTACAAATGAAATCATACATTGTAGTTCAATAGTCAAAACAGACAACGATTAAAGAAACACACAAAAATTACTGACAGGTGCGGGCATCGTACCTCCCAAAAGCCCGTACGTTAGCATCAGAACATTAACACTATTGCTGAAAGACGCTAGCACGAATCCCAAACACGCTAAACAGCTGCCAGAGAACGCCACGGGTCGACATCCAAACTTGTTGGTCAAACCACTGACCACGGGACCTGAAAAATCAATTCAACACTGACCATGGGGTCGCAAACAAATTAACAATTTAACACTAACCATGGGACCTGAAACACATATAATGTAAGCAATTCTGCTTTGCCTTAGCATAGTCCCTCTGAAAAGAGAGATAACTCCAAATAAAATTATATATACAATGTATTTCGCTATTGAATTTATGTTGAGGAAATACAGATAATGTGCAATGCTGTTAATGTAAACAGAACAGAGACGAGTACTATTTGACGGTATAAAGATTACAATACTCAATTTAAAAAACAACACAATCGACAATAGACTGACTGCAGTAACATTTTAATATTCTGAAAAGGTATTGGACAACAACAGACTGACAGACAGACAAGAAAGTCAGACTTTTGTTTTTGAGTTTTATGTTTTGTTTCAGATATGCTGCCACTCATAATAGGGTTTTAATCTTTAAGAACATGACAAATAAAACAACAAAATCCTTTCATTATCTAGATAATTTGAAACTTTTTTTTAAATATTTCCGCGATCGGTTTCTCTGAGCGACAAAAGGTTACATATTTTTGTGCTAGAGACGACAATGCCTATATTTCAAATTTCACACCGTAATCGCGTTTTGTTTGAATACTTCTAGCTATGTTATAATGAGGAATATATACACCCAGATAACTCTGTTTCTTATCATAAACCATCACTCTTTCAAAGGGTCATAATGCATTTTTTATGCACTTTTGAACAGAAAGAACGATTGTCCTTGACTTGAATTCAAGCAGAAACTAAAAACTCGAGACATTTTTAAAAAAATGATGTATTATCCAATAAAAATAAAATTGTGTGTTGTGGAAACTTTCTCAAAATTCATACCTTGTGTATTTGTGCTTACATAATTCTTTGCTGAGGATAAAACGTTGTGTGAAAATGTGTTCACCTACCAGCACAAAGATAGACCCCGACCAGCAGCGAGCCCACGAGGGACACCTTACTCTGGGATTCTCCGAACACCTCCACCCACTGAGGAAGCAGGACACCAAAAGCGTACCCAATACCATCCACAATGATGTTACACACCAGGGAGCTGAACACGATGACCCAGCCCCACCCCCCGTCCGGTGGGGAGGGGATGAGGTCCCCCACGCTGTCCGTGGAGTCACGTGATTCCCCCGATTCATGACGTTTCTTTGTCTGTTCACTGGACATATTGCAAAGATGTTTAGTCAGTCATTCCCTGGAAAGATGAAAGGTAGAAACTTCTATATCTCAAGATCAGATCGTTTAATTTATGATATTCCATTTGTTAAAAAGGCCCAAACAAACATGATTAAACCCTTTTTTGGGACACAATTCAAATATTTAATATATCGATATATCCCTTTGAAAATCAGCGTTTTCTATAACAGGAGTCTATAAATTCGTCATGTAGTTTTTTAAAAAATAGTGATGTTTTCATTTTCCAAAAGAGTCTATATTCGTATTAATGTAACTGCATGTAAAATGTCAATTGATATTTCGTGGATTACAAGTGCTAAATTTATGTCATACATATCATTAAATCAATATATATGTATAATAAACAGATAACTCCAGAACAGTTCTCATCCCCCGATGCGATCCTAATGTATCATATACTGATAATAATTTAGTCATATCACCACTTAGTGATTGCAACAGGCAACAAATGATAACCTCTGGTCAACTTTCTTGACCTTTTCTAGAGTACCACTTGTGTATTAAATAAAGGTCAAATCTGACAGCAATTTACTCAAGAGAAATGTTTATTTTCACAAGTTTAGAAGTAGTATCCCTTCTCCACGAATAAACAGAAAGGGCTCGTCAACGAAATCATCTGTCTTTGTTGAAATAAAGTACATTATTCGGTTATGTAATGGTCTTATACGCTTATTAACTGGCATTATTGACACAAAATACCGAGTACGTCCAGCGTATAATCGATGATTTTGAACAATAAGTGAACTTTATGTGTACAAGACCATACGCCGTATCACTTATACCATCATTTTCATACACATCATGCACAGTGGTAAAATATGTCGGAAATAATACGCTCTTACAATCCTACATCCGCTAAAGNATACACATCATGCACAGTGGTAAAATATGTCAGAAGTATATAGATCACAAAATACACTCTTAAAATCCTACATCCGCTCAATATTGTCTGACGTGATTTATAAATAACTGTTAAATCTGAAAATCAGATGATCGATATCACTAAACTCTCACAAAGTCGTGCAACAATATGGAGAAATTAAANAATCTGAAAATCAGATGATCGATATCACTAAGCTCTCACAAAGTCATGCAACAATATGGAGAAATCAAGATCGAAATGTGATGATTCAGGGATTTTTAGAAGAAATCAAAACATGGTTTTTAAAATTGCCTTTGCGACTTGAGTACCGTCAATTTCTTATCATTTTAAACCCTAGAGACGCTTGTCAAAGATTTTATAATTTAGACCCTACCTGTGCGTACCTTCAGAAAAGGAGTTTTAAGAAAACCACATGGTCAAAATTTCCTTTCTGCTGATCGAAGTGGAACTGTGCGCAATGCGCACCTGATTAGTCATACAATGGCCTTTTAAAAATCTATACAGGAAATTTCTCCCGTTCAAAGGTCTATTGCAGAGATACCAGTTGTCTCCGATACAGATTGTAAAGTTACGCTAAATCCCAGCGCGCACACACACACACATACACACAACCACACGTGTTACGTATCTCACCTGAATCTTGCTCATTTAAATTATCGTGTTTTTGTTTACCAATTCTGCAAGCGCCAGAATTATTAGGGGGTGTAAAAGGTCATGTATACTTTTTCGACAATTCTAAGAAACGATTATCTTATCTATATATATATGTGTGTATATACATGTATATAAACATATTCTACCCAGGAAATTTGAACTTTGGGAATAGAGAGATAAAGGAGAACGTATTTACAATAATATAGTTCTTTTGTGTAAAAGATAATTCAAAATGAACCTACATTGCACGTGTTTCAGTTTCCAGAAATTGATGAAGAAAATCCAGTAACAAATGCATGTAATCCTAGGTAGCCCCCTCTCTCACGCGCTCTCGTCTGTTGTGTACTTTTTATCGCTCTCAATAAACATTAGTTGACCAACACACATGTTATTTTGACCGATTGGTCCGCACCTCTACACTCGCTGTAGATTAACTCTGGCCGACCTTGAACTTCCTGATGCAAAAAAAAAGAGAAAACATACAAAGAGAACAAATACAAAAATCACAACAGTACCACTCTGCACTCTTCTGCAACAGGATACAGCGATTCTATAGAGGCAGAGCAAGATGTTAATGGCAAATACTGCATACCACACAAAGACGACATTAAGCCTCCTCCACCAACGCTATAGTTTCCGCAATTGGTGTAGTGGCCCGGTGAAATACACCATGTCAACAATTTCATAAATTAGCTGCACGTGAGGACGCATCACATGAAAATGACTATAAATGTGTCATTCTATGTGTGGTCCAGTCTCTTTCCAGTATCCCTCATTACTACCAACACAAACTCTACACAGTAAAATACAGTATTTAACTCGGATCAATAATTCTCCATAGATAAAAATATTTCCGTAACTCGGTTGCACTTAAACCCCCTTATGGTGTTTACTACTGGATTGAATAAACATGTCTGAAGTGACCTCAATTCCTCCCCCAAAATACAACCACGGCAAACCCCTCCTCTCGTTAGCACTGATTTATATATAACTGGTTATAAAATGCATAAAAGCAAACGTCACGTAACTGCAGATACACAATAACAGCCGTCTGCACAGATCACGGAACAATGGATATACCTATTTTAATGTTACCTTACCACAATCTACAGTTTCCCTTGTTCTCAACCCAGCTGACTACGATATAAATAGCTCTCCTGGTTTCCTATATACAACATCATGGCTGCGGAACATGCAGATCGATTCAACGAAGGGTTCCCTGTACTAAATAAATCGTAGACCATCTGCGTCATTTGATTAAAATGAAGAATCGATATTAGTTTCCGTCACAGGCTGGTGATCACAAAGAGAGTCACATCAACAATGCATGACGGGTTAAAATTAATACAATTATGCAGCGTAGGTGTGACGATTAAAATAAGATTCCGAAAAGACGATTTGCATGCAAGTCACTAAACCGTTCCACCATATGCTTCTGTGTGTAGCCCTACACGCGTGTGTGTGTGTGTGTGTGTGTTTAGTAGTAGTAGTAGTAGTAAGAGTTATTTACCAAAAACATGTAACATATAATTATATTATCTTATGAATGTCTGATACATCGGCAAGGCTCGTGTAGAATAAACAGATACATAATGTATAGAGATATAGATATAAAGTTCGTAATATGTCGAAACTGTGAGAAACTTAAGAGATTAACTGTGTCTGTAGATTATAACATGGTGCAGAGGGTAGCAAGAGACGGGGCTACAGGACAATTAATTTATGCAAAATATCCACATCTATACAAAGTAGCTAGCATATACAAAACTACATACACTGTGAGTGTCTTTAAAGGGACTGTTTCACGATTATAATATCAAAATAAGTTTGTTTTTTTTTAAATTCACAACACAAGTAAATCTAATTAAAATCCGATACAATGGTGTAGACTGATGTACATGTATATGTATAGTACTAAAATCCGATATAATGGTGTAGACTGATGTTATGTCTAGTACTTAAAATAGGCCGACGATACGAACGTTGATCAGTTTAGTGCTTTTTATAACTTGTATTTGACCTTGTACATCCACTTTACAAGTGATCCGGTTTTATTACAGTACGTGGTTTTGAAACCTCTCTCTCTCTCTCTTTTTCCTCTCTCCTCTCGTCTTCCTCTTCTTCTCTCTATATATATATAGATATACCGGGGGTATATGTATATATATATATACACATTATATAGATCTATAAACCTTGCACAAATTCGACCGTTCAATAACGCTCGCTAGTTTTCGATGCACTTTAGGACATGAGTCATTATATCAGCACAATTTTTCCGACAAGCACTTTCTGTTAATTAGTTTCCGATATACCACGATATTTCCGCGGACTTGTAAGATAACGATGATTCCCTTATCTTTGGATATGGGATGTCGTGGACTTATCGCTGGAACACCCTCCGAGCCACACTGAGTCATGCGCCTCTGCCTTTTATACATGTGCTCGCAGTACGGATCTGGAGGGTGGGATATGCTACCCCCCTCCCCCTCCCCCCTTTCCTTGTCAAACCTTTTTTTTAAAAAAAAATCCTTTTGAGATCTTCAACATCCTTTCCCCCTTTTGAGAGGAAACGGTACGATCCTAGATTATTCATCTGAATATTAATCGTCAATGTGCATTCACTGACGACAATAGGTTTGCCTATCGGCTGAAAACCCTTATTGTGACGATATATTTTTACATTAACGCTTATTTTAACCTAATTCTATGCTCTGTCATGGCCACGTGTCCTCAGTTATTATTTATTGATCAAAACAGGCGTGCGGCTAATTTGTATACATAAAGCCCTTCCCAGGACTAAACCGAAAAAATCCTGAGCTCCACCTCCCCCCCCCCCCCCCCCCCCATGGCCACCCCCAAATAAAAGAAAATTTAAGTTAGAAAGAAAAGGGGGATCTATGGGGGAGAAAAAAGGGGGGGGGGGAGAAAAAAGAACTTCTTGAAAAATATCCAAAGAGTACATAAAGGCAAAAAGTGCTCTGTGAGCCTTTACAACAGCTCGACAATGACGAATAAGATGAGGAGGCCAAGTCGACGGAAATCTCGACTATTACATGTTATATTTTTAAGACTGGAAAAATGAAGTTTTGATTGGAGCATGTTATTTCATCCTCTGTTCCCCTACAGTGGCGAAGCCAGGGACTAACTCAAGTGCATACTTAGTGTCAAGTGGGGACCTAGCCCTACCAAACACGATTTTGTGGGATTTTGAGGAACGGCACGTTCATTTTGTGGTGTTGAGCAAGTTATTTTTACCAAAATTGATTGCGGACAACTCTCGAATTCACACATTTTATATTTGTTTTCCCCAGAAGCTACATCTTTAAATACACATATATAATGAAATATAAATGATATCGCTTATAGTATATCATATAGTGAATGGCGGGCGAAGGAGGGAA
This sequence comes from Ostrea lurida, assembly GCA_903981925.1. Classification (NCBI taxonomy): domain Eukaryota; kingdom Metazoa; phylum Mollusca; class Bivalvia; order Ostreida; family Ostreidae; genus Ostrea; species Ostrea lurida. The sequence goes on from CAJDSM010004964.1 coordinate 13,942, forward strand.
ATCTCTTATTGATGCAGAACTTTTTAAACATTGCATAGGGTGTTTATATATTTGAAAGATGTCCTTGTGCATCTCCAATGATCACAATATGTCACAAGCTGTGTTTTTATTAATACTCACAGGAAATGGTGGTTTGGATGATGGTAGAGTAGTCGAACACAACACCCCCTCCCCCTA
>CAJDSM010004968.1:416-5416 GCA_903981925.1 Ostrea lurida
CTGCAACCCCCTCGCTTCCCCCCGCTATTTTTTTTTGTGTGCGCCTACGCCCGTTTTAACTTAGTTTTGTTTAAGTATTGAGTCATTGGCAATGATACTAACAATGTGGGCACATTTGTTATAATTGACACAATTGCAATTGTTTGATTTCTGGCTCATTACTATTTTTAAGTGTTAAGATATAAAAAACAAGTTGCAATTAATCAAATTGTAGAATAACATATATCGGCACGAAAATGCCTGATATTATGGCCACATTCCCAAAACTCAGTTATATAACATTTGAATTAAGTGGCCGAAAGAGAAAGATACATTAGTGTAAATTTTATATTGATGGAAGCTGCTTAGCTTCTGCTTTCTACAATCACTAAATACAATATACACAATTATCTTTTAAATCGTATCTCCATTAAATTGAGGCATCCGATCTACAATTGTTATTGGTAATAAGCTATTATTTCTTGAGAGATAAATTAAAGTTTAAATAAAAACTCCAAACATACTGGCAAATAAGATACCCTTCTTTATACGTGACGTGGCACAGAAGATTAAGCTTGACCAACGTCAAAATGCCACACCATGTTTTCTTTAAGATCTTATTCTTACTATGGTTCCATCTTTTTCATATGTGAATGAGAATGATGTTGGTGCCCCCTTGCTCTGCGATTAAACGTTATAACTTCCGAGTATTGTTCTTTATTGATCCGTCCACTGTAGCGATCAAACAGAACATTCTATGTCTAGCAGGAAATTGCTCCCTGTTATCTAAAAAACAGTTGAAAAACAATCGTCAGCAACAGTCTATCCAAAGTGTTTTTTTCCATGTGTTCTAAGGGTCTTCAAGGCAATTTGGCATTCCCAATCTATAATATGCTTATGAGCATGAAGGTAATCACTTACATAGTTGTAACTCGTCTCGCGCCAATTCCAACATCCTCAAGAAATTGTTCATTCTGTATATAACTGATTGATTTCCACGATTTCAAGAGGATCTCAAATCCACCTAGTATTCTGTTCCGCAATTTGAAGAGATTAGGCACGTTAGGAGTTCGTGAGCTTTCAGTATTAATCCCCTAAATCAATGCCTCCCTTCTCTGGCTTGTAGTGCATATGAACGAATGTCTTTGCTAATATGTTGGGTCGAATCAGCTCTATTATCTAGAATTGTTCCCTTTTTCCAACAGCTTAGAACCAAAGTACCGACCTTGTATAAGTATTCAAATGTTAAAGGATGTTATTTTATGTTCAAAGATAAAGTGTAGAAGGACGTATTAGTACCCCGTTCTTTGTTTGGAGATTAAACGTTCTGAAGCAAACACCTCCAACTTGTAACTTTGATCCAAATGCGCTGAAGATAGATTAACTAATGCCACGATAAGACACAGTAGCCCCTTGTGCGTTTTGTGAATCTCTACCGTTGATAATTTAATCATCTTTCTTAGGAGTGTCAAAGCACTTTATAAAGCTGCTTTTCATAGCCAGTCCAACTAAGTGCAGTTCCTCAAATTAACTCTGTATCAAGACGCTGTCTGACTCTTTTGATGCATTCCTTGTGATAAGATGTCATCTGTGATTGCACGTCATACATGGTTAGTTATTATGAAAACTTACCATTGGTGACATTTAAGTTATAGTGGAAAAGTGAGGACCACCTTACTGAGTGCAGAGGATTTCGTGATACCCACTAGTGCAAAAAACCACCCTATCCTTACCCTGGTTGGGAGGGTGCGTTAAAGCCATTCTTGACTTTGATGCTGGATCCACTTGATTAGAATGTCCTTGGCTTCCTTTTGACAACAAAGTGCCCTGTTGAACTCAAGAACCTCACGCGGCAGTATGCGTGACAATCAGCCAGATAAGACACTACTCCACCTTGGACATAATTATATTATGGTCATTATTCTGAAAGAACCATGGGAAGAAATCAAGTGCCATGCTGAATAGAGTACAAATACAAAAGTCCCACAGAACCTCTTCTTTTCCCTTATGGTTGCTAAATACGCAGGCAGAATAAGAAAAACTAAATATCTCATATATTACCAGCTCTGAAAAGAATAAAGTACATTGGTATTAAGTGAATTCTTTCTGAAATTTAAAAAATATTCCCCTATAACAGTATCCCTGCAGTAGCTCTAAAGAAGACTTCTATATCTTTCTGGTTCATTGCATAACACTAATTCAATTATTTGCTGAATGATTTACGTCCTGTTACTACAAATAACAAAAACTGGAAGCAGGAACTTCCATAGGAGCTTGGAACAGTGATTTTATGGCTCTCATGCGCGCGGATATAGTGCTTATCCTGCTAGACATTTTGAGCAAGCAACGGCCCGAGCAATCACATTCCATCTCAGAGTTCGACAAACCAGAACCACTCATATGATTTCAATAGCATTTCAAAATAGTTCATTGGGCAAATGTAAGCCCCCTATGACAGATGGCACAAGCTCTTCTCTGTATTCTGGGAACTGACCATTTTTAAACCATCAACTTACAAACCTACAGCAGCATGATCAATCTGTAATACCAGGTGTGACGTTTGAGCAAGACGCTCAGACTCTAGATGGACTGCTACTTCCTCATGGGACATATCTGTGTTTAAGCGCAGTCTATTCTACGTAGCGGTGTCTTTGTACGATAGCAATGACTACAACGATAGATTAATCGGGAAATTGACCTGCGCTGATGACTGATTAAAAGGCAGACTCTAAGTAATTGGGACATCTTGTTGTTTCTTTTCATAATGAAACAGTAGTTCATTCTTCGAAAACGCATCCACAGGAGTGATTGATCTGCTTTATCAGGAGCTCTTTATAAACATCTTAGGAGTTAAACTTCTTTTGATAAAGAGGCCTGTGATTCACCTTCATACAGTTGTTTCTACAAATCCTGTCTAAGCGAGCAAGTACCTTGAATAAAGTCCCTTTGAGATGGAAAATATGTGTAAAGTCAAGGATCATTTGCCTATGATCCACCGTGCCAACAAGCAATCTGCGTTGCAGTTGAAATGTGTCCTTGGCCACCAGTGTTCGATCCACTAATGTACTATATTTATCGGGCCGTGATATATGTGTAGAAAAGCATTAGGTTTTATTAAATTTAACATAAAGGTAAAAAAATGTGACTGCACTTTCTCTCGTCCACTAGAGCTGGAGGCCTTCCATGGAAAAATTTTCTCTGCTGAGCGCAATTAATGTGCCGACCCTCGTCGTAAACTATCTTCCTAAGCACATACCTTTATAACTAAGCGTATTTGTTGAGCCGGGCACCTATGAATAAATGGTCAGAGAGTCTGATTTTTGACTTGTCAAATTTGGGTGTGAGATCATGTACAAGCAAAAACCGAAGATCCAGATTGTGCTACTGTTCGGGCCAGTCCACATTTTTGTCGCCCAATAATTTCAACTTCACGCCGCCAATTAGTTGACATCTCATATCCCTATGAGCACAAACTTTTAATTTTTCAAACGTTTTGTCCACTCCATGGTGCAGCCACCGGAGCTCTTCGTGGAGCAATCAAAAAGTTCTTGAACGCAACCTATTTTGATATTAATCAAGATTTTTAAAAAACAATGAGCGTTTAAACAAACATTTTCTCAGGATAAATCACACTCAATTGCATACTGCTCACTCACCCCGTATATTAATACTCTATTATGCTCCACTTCTATCTTTTCCAGAATTGTCATGATCTTAATTCAATTCGCCAACATAAGTACTAAGTGCTCGCGTGAAAAGAGTTATGTTGCTGAGGCCTGTATAACCTTGGCATGGATTGACGAAGAAAAAATTATCATCTGTGAACTATTTGTCCTCCTCATTTAATATTCATTCTCAAGATATGAGATGCAGACCAGTATGATTGGCACTGAGGAAGCGTTCTCGCGTTCAGAGATTTGTTCGTATCCAATAAGGACGGAATATATAACTGAATAGATAGCTTCTTCACCCCTTATTTGTAGGTTATCTTTGATGTCGAATTTCTCGCGAATAATGTAACACTGAGGGATTTCAGAACCCCAAATCTCGTTCAGATCATCTACACTAGTATCATAACTTCCAAAATATCAGTAAAGCATGAACAAATATTTGGTGCTTTATTCCCTGCAGTATTTCTAAGTCCACGAACAAGAAAAATCGAGGCTAGATCCTCACTCTTAGGGACTCTTTCTCTGTTCGTAACTGCGTTCAACTAACTATCATAGATGCATTTTCATACATTTAAATATGGTGATTATACCCTCATGCAGCAGATCAAAATCCGTTCAGCATTCCCGACATTTAACTCGGCAATCCCGATCGTCATATTTGAGGACAATTCTGTAAGACCATGGTCACTTACAGAAAAGGTTGTATAAATCGAAATTGAATAAACTTTTCTCAGATTCTCGTTTTTACAAAACATACATAACTCCCAAATCTACAGAGAAAATGACTCTTCTAGAGGGTAACGGTGTCCTTGGAAGACAAGAGAGAGTTGTAGAGGACGTAAGAAGTAGACGTAGTCTTCTTGTGGTCTGGTATTTACGACCTTAGGAAATTCGTCTCAAGGAACTACACTTTAGCTTTGTTTCCTATGTGCACTTTACGTAGATATTTTGGATTGTATTAATGTCACGTGTGACATGTACCTGTGCACAGAGTAAACTCTTGTTCAGCTGAACTCAGCGCTTCAGATTCGATCAATAGCATCATCAACTTTTTGCTATCGTCTAACTTTTTTACTACGAGATGCCTCTCTCAATAATGCTTTCATATGGACTTTTCTGGATTTTAACTTCTAAAACATCTGGTTTCTGTCCTGACATATACACAGCAAATCCGTAATGTGATTGATGGTTTCGGTGTTGAACGTCCTAATGAGTTCCCGCAGTATATTGAAGCCCCAACCAATGAACTGGTTAGAAACAAGTACCATGTATTTTAAGATTAGCTATTAGGACGAAATGACATTACGTAGTAGCTTTCTATCATGCAATGGCTTCGCTACTAACCTGATT
>CAJDSM010004968.1:10416-18211 GCA_903981925.1 Ostrea lurida
ATCTTTCCTTAGGAGCCATCTTGTGTCTTCCGCTTTCCTTCTATGAGTTTGGAGATAACTGCGAATTTAAGAAGTATCTGCTATTTTGCTGCCTCAACGTGTCTTTGTTCACTGTGACAATGTATAACCTCGATCGCTGTCTTATCTTTGCATTAGCTATGGAATATTACAAATACGTGACTAAACTGCGATTGATTTTTGTTTGTTCATTGTTATGGGGTACAGGAGTACTCACTTCATATTTCATGTTTTACAGCGAAGAATTGCCTTTCAAAATAGGATGTAGGTATGTGTACGAGTTAAAGAGGAACCCCGTGAGTCAAAGCACAAAATATTTACTTTTGTCTACCATAGTTTCCAATTGTTTCATGTACACCTATTTACTATATTACATTCGCAGACGTATTTGTCGAACTGGAGATGTTGGAAGCTTATCTACCGTCCAAGAAATTAAAATCGTGCAGAAACTTTCTGTCATCACCGGTACCTTTCTGGTTATTGCCACTCCATTTTATATCACGCTTGCATTCCCCATACTCGATTATAGCAAGCCTTCAGGGAAAACCATCCACAATGCATGTGGAATGTTGTTGGGCCTGAACAGCGCCATGAATCCAGTGTTTTATATTTGGAGAATGCAGGAACCACGTTATCACTTGAAACTGTTAATCATGCAGTGGAATACGGCATATTGTGAGAAGCTAAGACAAGAATACAACCGAAAGACTGCCTCATACAGTATGTCTTCCTCAGCAAGCACTGATACTAGTAAACTGTAACTGTGTTGTTCGGCTTCATCGAAAAGAGGATTTTGATTTCTTGAGGGTTTTTTGCGTCATGTATTTTTTATCGCATGTACTTCGATGGAAAACGTAATATTTGAGAATTTATCAATGTGATAAGTGTCTGATTTGACCTAAAATGTTTAACTGATGGGCATTAAGATGAAGATGTATCACAGCAGGTGTGGCACGATAAAGATCTCTCCCCGCTCAAAGACCATGAGCGCTGAGCAAAGGCCTAAATTTGCAGCCCTTCACTAGCAAATGGTGACATCTCCTTATGGGTGAATTATTCTCGAGAGGGAAGTAAAACAATATACAACCAACCAATGACACCCAATCCTGATATAGTCTCTATTGATGGTGGAATGAAGATGTTCAATTAAATGGAAATTTTGTGATATAATTTTCGTGCACAATTATGGTGGCATATTTCTGCCCCGTCTGTAAGTTATTTTTCTAGAAATTATTTTTGACTGCAAGATAAATATGTCGACATGTAAGATAATTACATGTATGTCAACATGAAACATAATTATGTTAACATGCCAGAAAAATATAATCAGATAAGAATTCGGAAAATATTGCAAAATGAAGCCAAATAAAAAAAAATATGTATGGTTCCGGTTACCCGACCTTTCCTAGATTATACCCCCAGACCTTAAACTTTTTTTTCATTTTTGTTTTGCATTATTTAGACATTTTTGCTTGTTATCTTTTTATTAAAGAAATCATTTTGAATTGACATTGCCTCTCAGCTAGCTGGTACCCTCCAAATTACATGACCAAGACAATAGACTCACGGCGGGTGTGACCAGTTAACAGGGGATGCTTACTCCTTCTACGAACCTGATCCCACCTATGGTGTATCCAGGGGTCCGTGTTTGTCCAACTTGTTTCTGTACTCTATTTGAACTTGCGAGATTGACCAATGTTCGTTATCTTTGCTTTTACATGATACATGCAAAGCCTGCAGTTTCCAGCTTTTTCAAGTCAGACATGTGTCAGAAAGTCAATGATTTTAGAATAGCATTCAGCTTGCATATTTATTTGCTCAAAGCAGTAGATTGTATTTCATAAATGCGTTTTCAGAAACGTGCATATTATACATGACTTACACTTGTATGTATAGAAAACAGTTTGAAAACAAGATTGCATCACTGTCAACTTTATTGATACATGTAAATTACCATCTGACAAAAAAAATAATTCCCTACCTACATGTACCTACCTACCCTATTTTTGATAAGAGCGTAACCGGCACCATTTCTATTTGGCCTTATCAAATATCGCCCACATGTGACTTACAACATGCAAGATGCAACTTATTTATGCGGACATGTGCAACTTATCTATCTTGTTGTTATGTAGATAGAATAAAGTAACAAAGTTGTGTTGGCAGTTTTTGTCATGGCTTTACTTTGAAATAATTGAGAAAATTAATGTTCATACAAATTCAAATATCAATGACAAGTCAATGGAACAATTCGAAGAATATTTCAGCATTAAATAATACTGCAAATTATATAAAATGTCAAGATATGACAATACGCAAATGTACAATGACAATATGCAAATGTTCAATGACGATATGCAAATGTTCAATGACAACACAATGATCACAAGTGGGTTACCACACAATGGGAGATACATCGACTTTTTCAACGGTGAATGATATAGAAAGCACAATGGCACAAACATATACGCAAATGTTCAATGCCAACAAAATGATCACAAGTAGGTTACCACACAATGGTCTACATCGACTTTTTCAACAGTGTATGACGTAGAAAGCACAATGACAATGATAGAAGCACAATTATTGGATGACAGACCCTAGCATATACACCAGTGCTTCGCAAAATCCGGCCATATGTCAAGCTGGTCCACACGAATGTAAAACCATGACGCAGGCGTTACTCCATACCAAAGGCAAACCATGACACAATCGATCCACATGGAAGGTATCCCGAGAAACGCAGCATCCTGCAAAATGAAAAAAGAGCAGCAAGCAACAAAAACAAAATAGAAATTTAATTGCAAGTATGTTAAGGGATGGGATGGAGGGTGTCTTTTTTCTTCAAGAATTTCTAAAAGGAAGTAATTTTTTGCGCATGCCGGGAGGCAGCGAAAAATGACGAAACCTACCGAAAGGGGAATTACTATAGGGTCTCAGAGTTATCTTTCTTAGGCTATCGAAAGCTCATATTGAGTTAAGTCCGAATTTGTCGACATGCAACTTATTTACATGCATATTGTCATGCGACTTATGTTGAAATGCGTGATATTTATGTCGACATGCAACTGAATTTTGTTGACATGCAACTTTTTATATGGACATGCAACTTGTTACAAGGGGCTTAGTTTAGTTACACGTAGCTGGTGGCCTGAATGCAAAGTTCTGATCGTTCATTGTATGTTAACATAAATACGTTGCATGTCGACATACTTATATTGCATGTCGACATTGATAAGTTGCATGTTAACATACATGTACTTATCTTGCATGTCGACATACTCATCTTGCATGTCAACATATACCACCATACACAATAGAATAATACAAATCTTCCGGAATCTTTATTTCTTAGATAGCATGGCGGTCGCTAATGTAGTGTTCTAGAAGAGGGTGTTAATTGTAATCATCCGTGTCAGCACATTTGCCGTAGCCTTGGTATTTGTACATTTATATACATGTATATATTACTTACCTGTTGTCAGTATTAATGTTTACTGGATGCTGTAATTATTCGTAATTGTGATTGTGTTTTGATCTGTACATGGGGGAGAGCGGGAGTTTTTGGTTTAGTGTTTCGAAAACTTGATATAATAATATGTGTAAAAAATTTGAATAAAAGATTTTAGAAAGATGTATAAATAAAAGTATTAATATATGAAATCAATGCATTTCATTTGTATCCATTATTCAACGAATATTATGAATTTACGATGTTTACAACAAATGGCATTGTGTAAAACAGTATGTAGTTTCAGATAATGATTAGATAAATGAATAATCAAAACAAATTATTTTGGTTTGAATATGCTGCAGCTTCAAATATTTTGATTTTATGTTTATGTAAATCTCAACTGCAAATCTGATTTGCATTCAGCATAGCCAATCCAGGAAATGGTATCGCCATCATCATGTGACAGAGATCCGGGGTATGCCTTTCATTCTGTTTACTTAGATGCATATTTGATTTCTGCACTTTTTTGACATTCAAATAATTATATTTGCATGAAATATGTTTAGAAATCAATTCAGCTTCGCCTCTACAATTTGCCTAGAAGCATGGGCGGATTTAGGTTTTCAACGTAGAGGGCAGCGTGGAGTAACTATCGGAGACAGCCCGTCTCGAGCATGTTGGTCGATTCTGTATGTTTCTAAATGGAAATAATTCAGAAATTTAAATTTTAGCGGCGATTTGAGATTGCATCAATCTTATCTTGTTTCTTCTGTTCTTGTTAGCTTCAGTACATAAGTATTCACATCGATGCAACCTTTGAAGCACTCGTAGCCGCTATGCTTCTTGCTGTTTAACCCAAGATGTCACCTTTTTTTTGGGCGGAGAATTGGATTTTTTTGATACCGAGTTTGATACATTGAGGAGATTGAAAATGTCTCCCCTCTTCCAGGGGAAGACATTTGTATTGTACTTTCCGTCTGCCTGTCCGTCTGTCTGTCACAAAATCTCGTGAATGCTTCTCCTCATATACCGCTAATCAGATAGCCTTGAAACTTTGTACAATGTTTCGTTCATTGTCATGTAGAGCTCTCGCTCGTGATCGGAGGTCGTGCGTTCGAGCCCCGTGCTCGGCACCCGGCCGCGTCAAACCTAAGACGGTTAAATAGGTAGTGATTGCTCCTTCGCCAAGAGCTCGGCATTTAAAGGTGAGAATCACGGGTCTTCTGGATATTACCTTAAAACGGAGGTCCGTGTCACAGCATGTGTGGCACACTAGAGAACCTTCACTGTCTGCTAAAAGTCATGAGTGCTAAGCATAGGTCTAAATTTGCAGTCCTTCACCGGCAATGGTGACGTCTCAATATGAGTGAAATATTCTCAACGGGACGAGAAAAAAATCATAATCAATCAATTAGGACAGGAGGGTCCAATTATTTTCCTTCAAGTTATGGTGGATCCAATGGGGTGGAGGGTGTAAAATAGTTTGGTAACACTTTCTACACAGCCTATTGGATAGCCTTCGATGCATTTACAGATATGCATATAAATCAGGACAGGAGGATCCAATTGTTAACCTAAAACTTATAGCGGATGCAAGATAGGTGTGGATGTAAAATAGCTTGTGAATACTGTTCGCCCTATATGGCATACTGAATTGCTTAGAAATTTTATTCAATACTTTATTATTTGTTGACTGATTTGTTTCATATCCTTTGTTAGACTGTCATTTTCCTACTAGATTTGACTACGGGTAATCCCGTTTACTTTATTTCGACTACGGGATCACGGCGGGTGTGACTGGTCAGCAGATTCAAATAGTTTCTTGTGTTTCTCACATCTCATTTTGTTTTAAACATGGTATTTTCTATGAAGCAATCTTTATGTAAATAAAAACAAGTCTCGAGCCTTCTTTACATAGCAAAGAATTGTAAGTGCTGTATCTCACTTGGAACTCAACAAATGACGTTCAAATTTTTGCTGACCATTATAAATACCCTAAGTGAGCATTGTAAACATTAAAAAATGAAAATCTAAAATCTAACAATTTTTAGCTCGAAATGTGTCCATGTCCCGTTAAAGATATATTGTATCTATTGTTTCACAATAATTTAAAATAATATTGATATAGGTGTAAATGCATCAACTGAAATAATTCATTATTTTCTCAATGTCAAGAATGTGTAGTACAAGATGACTGGGGAAGTTTTTAAAAACAAATAAATTTTGTAAACAATACTTTTATATAAATAAAAATTTTCTTTTAATTTCAATACTTTAATACCTACCCCATATTGTATACATAGCTATATCCTGCTAGAATGGGTCACTTTTTTGAAAAGTCCTATATATCAAAGGGATGCAATTTTCATCAATCTGCTATATCAATGGGTAGACAATTTGACATGCCATTACATCAATGGATGGTAAATTTATCCGATGAAATTCACCCTCTTATAAACTTATTAATCATGAAATATTATGACTTTTCCTCACGATATAACTACATGTTCAACCCGGGTATTAGAAGAACAATATACACTATATTTGCATGAAAAGCAACTATACATGAACAGATCACAAGTTTGATATGAAATATATGATCGGATCAGAATTTATGAACGGGTATGGTTTAAAAAATATTGAATATATTTATGGGGGAAGTTTTGAAAATTTGTACCCCAAAGTATAGGTTGATAACTTGATACCCCCCATCCCCGGGCATAAATACTGCAGTGGATTTGTTCTGTCTCGATTATACCCTCTCTTTCCTTAGTACTTACAGGTCGATTTTTTTCTCCGAAGCAACATTATCAACATATTTTGTTTACGCCCTGAGTTACGCCTACCCCTGACCAGGTGTAAAATTTGGACTTAACTTAAGGCCGATGTAATGTTACGCTCTTTGATGAAACAGAAATTGGTCTTAGATTTTGTGTTAGTCCGGGAATTACGCTGGGCGTACGACATTTGATGAAACTGGCTCCTGGGTATCTTTCTAATAAATAAAAGTACCCTGGGTACATAAATGGCGTACCCAGGACGACAAAGACCCCTTCAGCCTAACTGAGGTGTTTTCTATAAAATTCATATGCAAAATGCTAAATTCTTTCTTTTTTCTGCCATACTTGTTATCGCGAGATCTCGGAGGTGGATCTAACATAAAACCAAATGGTAATCAGTATGGAAAAACCGAGGCCCCGTGTCACAGCAGGTGTGGCACGAAAAAGATCCCTTCCTGCTCAAAGGCCCTGAGTGCCGAGCATAGGCCTAAATTTTGTAGCCCTTTACCGCCAATGGTGACGTCTCCATATGAGTGAAATATTCCCGAGTGGGACTTAAAACAATATACAATCAATCAATCAACCAAATGTGGAGTTAATACCAAGTTCGTTTGAAATGCAGTTGTAGTAAGCCTTGCAGGCAAAGACTATATTGTTACAAGCTTTGTCAGCTGGAACCAAAACATATTACTCATGTAATATATCTAATTCATTGGGTGACTTCTGGTTTACGAAACACAGAAGGATAGATGGTACGGACTTTGGAACGTATAAGTCTAATACGGGATTTCAATATTCCTCTTATACTTTCAATCCATTCTGATAAGGTATCAAGTTCTTTTTCATATTTGACCCATCGTCTGGCATAATCTTCGACAGAATTCATGATGGAGATGAAGTCGCAAATTAAATGACCGAAGTTCTCTGAATTTAGGACTTTTTAAAATGTTATGTGATCTTAGATCCTCATTTTCAACTATATTTTTCTTCTCTTGGACGACCTAGCGCAATTTATTTATTAATTAGTCTTCAAGAATTGCTTATTCACAATTTGATTTACAATTCCAAATAAATTTTAGATTTTTTTTTACAACGAAAAAGTAAGAGAAATGGTTCATGTGACATTTATGCGAGTTATCTTCCTTGCATTAGGTCGTCTAGTACTAGTTTAAATTCTTGTATATTTAGACATGCTTAATAAGAAAATCATATGAATATTTATGCATATATATGACACCATATCATGATGAATGTCCATGTGTAAAATGTAATCACTGCAATGAAATAATTAATCGGTTAGGACGGAGATAGCAATCACGATCATTCTACCGATAAATTCTCAGATCTAATTGGCTGATTGGAAGTCCTATTTACTCCAAAATGCGCTGTTTACTACAAAGTCACTGCTCGTCCATAAAGCCGACAATAATGACCGCATATTTACCCATTATATAAGCAGTGATTAAACCCCAATCTTAGATTTCCAATAGACAACAAGTTCTGCCCTAATAGGAATTCTTTTGTACCTTCACCTCGAATAATA
>CAJDSM010004971.1:0-11474 GCA_903981925.1 Ostrea lurida
TTGGGCTTTTTTTGTTGCATTTATCTAGTTTTGATTATTTTTTTAAAATCTATTTAGCGTGCTGTAAGAAGAGTTTTACTACAAAGAAAAAGTGTTCAGGTTTTTTTTTTTAATCTATCAGTTAAGAATTTAATAATAGTTTTTGGACTAGTTTTTGGACTAGAATCCGTTCGAAAAGAGGAGCAAAGGACAGTTTGTAAAGAGGGGGGGGGGGGAGGGGCAAACACACACTTTTGGACTAATTTCAAGGGGAAATCTCGTGCACAGATCGTTAACGTTCCCGTCCCAAAGAGGGAGAATCCAGATCCCAAAATGGTGGAAAATGACCATGAATTTTTGTTTCAAATGTCCTACCGAATGGGGCGGGAGATTGTTACCCCCCCCCCCCCCCCCCCTCCACTACCACCAAAAAATGTTAACTGAAATGGGGGCGGGAGATTAGTTATTACATGTAATTTAACTTATAACTGATTTATGTAAACTGATGCACGGCATCCCTGGGAGGGATGTCTGCCATTCTTGTAATAATCTATAGCTTGTAATTGATTTTGAGAAATGTAAAATGCCCCCCACCCCCCTCCTGACTGCGGAACCCTATTATATGAATAAAGTTAAATTTTCACTACATGAGAATGTTTAAATATATTATCCCCTATTCTTGAGATAAAAAAAAAATCTTCTATATTTAATTCGTTACATTTTGATCGTGAGTTTGCCTTGTCATGCTGTCCCTAGCCTGGAATCACTGATGATTTACAATGCTGTACACCTATGTACAAGTTGTATGTACAGTTCTAGAAGAAATTTTTGAAATTGCAGGTTTATTAAACCCACTTATCATTCAAGGAACTTTGTGCTAAGTTTCAATTCACCAAACTATTAGACAAGTTTGCACGAGTTACCACTCTTGTCAACATCGACCATTAAAAAAAAATCATCTTTTCATAATTTTATACATCTAATGAAAGAAAAAGTGTCCATTTTATATATCAAGTAAATTTGGACAGTTTACGCACAGGCACTTGACGTTTTAAATATATTTGAAAAAAAAATCTTCCCGTAAACTAGTAATATATATTTAAAACGTCAAGTGCCTGTGAGTTTACGCTATGTTCTATAAACTGCTTCGCAAATTAGTGCATAAATTTTGCGACAGCAATGGGAAATGACTTTTAAAAAATCGAATTTAAAAAACCCTTAAACCAAGTAGTCCCCCCCCCTTCTGGTTTCATCCCAGACCTCTAGCTAATTATTGGTCCCCCGATTGGTCACCCCTTTCACAGGCCCGCCACCCCCTTTCGACAAATACTGGATCCGTCAATGGATTCATACAGTTAAAGCAGTTCAATATTGTACATCTCATATTTACGGTTTTCCACCAAAGTTCGTCAATATCATCCACAACTTATATGAAAACGGCCCATTCTTGCCAGGTAATCCACGACGGAAACTGACAGAAGCCAATTCACGTACAGACCGGCGTCCGCCAGGATGCATCCTCTCACCGACAAATTTTCCTGATGTAATCGACTGGGTCATGCGGCAGTCGACAATAGGGAAGGAGGACAGGATCCAGTGGACCTTCACTAAGCAGCTGGAGGACCTGGATTTCGCCGACGACATTCGCCCTCCTTCCCACAGACATCAAGACGCCCAGAGAAGCTCACAGAGTCGCCGAAGAAGCCGAGAAGACGGGCTCAAGATCAACACGACGAAAGACAGAAAGTCATGAGAGTCAACTAACAAACAGCATGCCCCATCCAACTAAACCAGGAAAACATCAAAGAGGTTGACAAGTTCATTTACCTCAGCAGCATAGTCAGCAAGAATGGTGGAGCGGACGAAGACATCAGGGAGCCCGCCAAAATCCAATAACCAGGCATACCTTTCGCACTCTGCGCCCAATCTGGAGATCCTCAGCCTTATCCCAACACATAAGATCAGGATCTTTCATTCCAACGTGAAGTCAGTCCTACTTTATGGCTCTGAGACATGGCGCACCACAAACAAACTCTCACAAGCTGCAGACCTTCATCAACAGATCTCCGCAAACTCCTCAACATCAGATGGCCAGAGGTGATCTCCAACCAAGACCTCTGGGAGAGAGCTAGAACAGTCCCATCGAACAAGAGATCAAGAAAAGAATGGGATGGATCGGCCAACACGTTGCGAAAGCCAAAGTCCAACACCACCAGCAAGTCCCTTGAGTGAACCCAGGGAAAGCCGCAAAGTGGGTCGACCAAGACAGACCTGCGGAAGAGTACGGACCGCTGAAGCCAAGGCGGCCGAATAACATAGGCCGACAGAAGAGTGGCGTCCGAAAACCGAGGTGCGATGGAGGAGTGGTGGTAGGCGCCCTATGTCCTCAAGGAATAAAGAGGATTAAGTCAAGTAAGTAAGTCATATTTAAAAGTCAATAGATCTATATTCAAATCATATTGAATTCGTTTAATTCAAGTAGATATATTAATCGAGTGTATTATATCTATTATTTTTTTATCATTTTATAAAGCGCAGCATATAATAACATATAGTTTCTATGCGCAAGCCATTGTAACAATGTTATCGTGTCCTATAATAAAAAATGCAGCTCTTTATAAGCATAAATGTGAAAAACACAATGGAAAATCACTTATAACATTTAAACTTGAGTATGTTAAACGCGACTACAAGGTTGAGTTAAAATTGACTAGACAGGAATTTAGAATTGACACACACGTAAATTGCATGAATAGGTTCATATATACTGGGAACAAAGAATCTGCATTGGAAATCCGATGCACTGAAATTTTAAATATGTAGGTGGCCATATTTCCACACTTGAACAAGAAGTGTTTTTAGTTCTTGTGCGGATGCTCCATGTTCTTCAAGCAACGAAGTTCCAATAGGCATGTTCATTCCACAGTTTGTGCACCTAGTGTTGTGTATGGCTCTGCACCGTGTAATTTGTTGGATATGATTTCTTCACCACCAGTTCCATTTGTCGGATGATGATTCTTCAAGGTCCGTATGTGGACTGGTAAAACTAGGACATAACTCTCCCTTATGTAATGTTGTGCTGGAGAGTAATTGTAAAGTGCCGCTTGATGTATGGTTGTCAGCCTTTAAAACACAAACACGTTGCCTTAAAACAGGCAGCCAGTGTAGTTGTTGAAGTACTGGCGAAATATCGTGTGATTTATAGGGAAGTGTGATCTATATTCAATATATTGTCATTTATAATCAATAATCTTACTTTTGATCTATATCTTGTGTCTTTGGAAGAATACACCTAGTTAGATCTGTTTACTTCGACCAATGAAAAAAATTGCCTTTTTTCAACAAATTGCTTTACACTTTACACCCATATAATATATACTGACTAAAAATCACAGAATACAGAGAAGTTAAAGAGTCACTATAGATTTTTTAAACATTGCGACAATACATATATGACTTACCCCCACTCTCCAGACTTGCTACAAAATGATCAAGTAATATAATATTCCGATTGCATACATTTTCATTGAATGCATTAATCAAACTATCTATGACTTGTATGTATACATGTACTAGTATATATACTCTATCTTAAGCTCTTTCTATGAACAAAGAAAATTGCAAAATGTACCAATTATATATTTTTTATTTGACAGAAAACGAGTGGTCCGTAGACCACATCGCTCATCTGAGTGACCTTGGCCCCGCAGTTGCCCAGGCTGGCAGCAGTTGTGGTCTCACCCTACACCTAGGGCTTATGATGCATGGTAACAAAACTGAATTTGCACTGTGTCAGAAAGCTTCCATGTATAAAGCTTCAAATTCTCTAGTCCTAAACATGATTCTTGGGAAGACCAAGTCTCTATTTTTGTCTTTTCATGATTATCTCCCCTTTGAAGGGGACATGTACCTTCGTTTCAACAAACATCAATTCCCTTCACCTAATGATGATTTGTACGACGTTTGATTGAAAATGGCTCAATGGTTCTCAAGAGGAAGATGTCCTACATGTCTGCATGCAAAACGTTGATCCCGTATTGTGGCCTCAACCCATTGATGTACAGGCAAAGATAACGAACTGTGATCAATCTCTAAACAAACTTGAATTTACACATGTAAAATTTGACCCCTATTGTGGCCCCCATCCTACTCCCTGGGGCTATGATTTTAAGAAATTTGAATTTGCTTTCGTGTAAATTTCAACTTTTCTGGTCTAGTGGTTCTTGAGAAAAGTATTTCTTAATGACCCCATCCTTTTTTTTTTAAATTGTATTTTCGTGATTATCTCCTCTTTGACGGGGCATGGCCCTTCATTTGAACAAAACATAAATCCTTATTACTCAAGGACACTTGTACCAAATTTGATTAAAATTGGCCCAGTGGTTCTGGAAAAGAAGTGTTAAAAAGTATGAAAAGTTTACAGAAGGACAAACAGACGGGACAACAGGTGATCAGGTTAGCCAACTTGGGCTTTCAGCTTTGGTGAGCTAAAAACCACTAGGAATAATGACCTGATGTTTTAATAGGAGACCTGATCAAATAAAATATTCGATTTAATCAAAACATTTCCTCCTAATTGTTACGTCAGCGAGTATGAGAGCGCATCTAACATTTAATTTTAATTAGATTGAATTCAATCAAAATAAATATCACATCACAGTCACATCACAATTTGTTTTTAATTTATGTAATTAGATTATATGGTACACTATAAATAACATGTGTTAGGTAGTTTGAATTTCATTTTTTGATTACGTCCCTGTAAATCAGCATATATATAGCGTATAAATTGGCAAATATATCTTTTATCTATTGTTTAGAGGCACCTTTGAGTTTTATAAGAGGTAAGTCATGTCCTATATACTTTTTAATTGCCTTGATTTACTTGATAAGTAAAACTCATAAACACAGGCACTTGACATTTTAAACATGTAATTAAGAAAAAATTCCCGTAAACATATTATTGACTGTTACATGTTTACGGGAAGATTTTCTTTTTATTAATATTTAAAACGTCAAGTGCTTTTGGTTATGAACAAGTGTTTGTACAAGAAAAATAGAGTTCAGACACCCCCTCCCCACCCATCGAAAATAATATTTCACTTACCCTGATGTGGTGTTCGAAGAAGCATACTTGAACAGTGAAGATTTTTACTAAGAAAATCTATCAAAATAATCTGCTCACCATTATAAGTTAAAAGACTGTCAGCCATTGGTTTCCTGGAAATATCGCCGATTTCTCACCCGGTGTAAATACATGGAGAGTGATTATCATACAGATCGCAGGTCGATAATTAGGATACCATATGTGCCCGCACGCCGTAATAAAGTAATAAAATACAATTAACTTATAAATAAAAACACTGGCGCAGTAAACAAAACTTTGATTGATCATGTCTGTATCTAGGCGATCGACTTGATCAACCAGAGTACAAAATTTGTACACAGTAAGAAATGCTATTTTTGTAGTAAGATTTATAAATCTCGTATTTGCGAATGAAAATAATTAAGTATTTCACAAAGACATGGATTGATTGCCTTATTTTTTTGGTGAAAGAAATTTAATGATAACAATAATTTTTTACTTATTTATTTTTTTTTTATTTTTTATTTATTGATTTTTTTGTGTGCTAAATATCGTTCATAGAACTGCATCAGATTCAATACCTATATCAAATATACAATAATAGAAGATCTTTTAAAATAATTGGTTCTGTAGCCTAACTGCTCTTTTTTTTTTTTTTTTTTTACACTTTTTTAAAACCAATTAGAAAATTGATTAGACCTCTGTATTCAAATATCACTTCCAATCATTTCATGGTGAATTTAAGCTTTACAGCTTTATCACAACAAACATATTTAATTTATATACAGACAACAGGAAGAGTTGAGAACCCACAATTATATAGCTTCCTCTCTAACTTTTGGATAAATGTATAAATTTTCCTAAATTACTCATTTCTTTTACATTTTTCACAGAATATAAGTCTAATAGTTTGAATACATTTTTTTTTCTCTTAAAAATATGGCTTTATAAATATCTTTCTTAAGACTATGATACAAAGGACATTGTAAATTAAATAATGTGAATTTCATCTTCTACCAATTTTCTATTAGATCTTTGAACTTTACTAAACCTTCCAACCTCAATAGCTATAATTTATATGTAGACAATTATACATTCTAGCAATACATTTCTGATATACACACAATAGGTTTAAAAATTCCTTGTTTAACAATGATTAATAAACTCATGTGTGTTCAGTTATATTGTCTTATCCTTATCCATATATCATATATATTCTCAAACTAGACAATATACTTTTTACAGGAGATACCCAGTATTTCATTTTCTTCTACTTGATCAGCGGGGGAGGGGGGGGGGGGCAATTTCTCAGATCCCGCTCAACTAAATCGCGGTTGTAGTCAAGGATATCCTTTATCACCATAGTTGTTTTATTGCCTTATAAATGTTCTTAATCTGTGCTGAAATCTGAGCAATTAAGATAAGAAATAATTCACCGATCAAAGGGATTCAGGGATAAAAAAAATTAACATACTGTGCTAGCTGATCATGCTATTTTTCTTTTAATTCTAAATGGTACCAAAAATTCACTGCATGAAAGTCTAAATGCACAAGAATAAAAAAAAAAACATTAGGAATTCATAGAGCAAAACACAAATTATTTGGATCAGGGGGAAATGACAATCAAAGTACTCTAGTTGTGGGTTATTTCACTGAATCAAGTTTAAATTTGAGGTAATATCCCCCAAAACTATTTGAAAATAAAATTCTCTAAGGCAGTGGAACAGGGGAATTTAACTCCTCTTGGCAGGCTTACTGCACTAAAAACTCGGTTACTTCCGACCTGAATGTATAATTCCTCTTAAACACAGATGAAGCAAGGCCGAAACCCCCATTTTAAGATGGAAATGCTATAACCTCTCAGCTTCGTGGGAGGGGGGGGGGGGCTTCGCTCCCTCGAGCCCCATACCAGGACCAGCCCTGGATCCGCTGGGGACATAAAGCGGCCCCAGACCTCTCGCCTTAGTCTTGTGTACCTCCAGTGGAAATTCCTGGAGTTACAGTCCCGTGAAAGAATTGGAGACTTTTCTTTTCTCTCTCTCTCTCTCTCTCTCTCTTTTTATTTTTTTTTATTTTTTTACTTTTACACTTTTGTCACAAGTAGATACAATTACAGAGACGGTGAACCCCGTGGGGATCCGGGATAGAAAAGGTTCTCAGCATCCCTTGCTTGTCGTAAGAGGCGACTAAATGGGCCTTCCTTCGGACGAGACCGGAGAAATCGATCGAGGTCCCGTGTCACAGCAGGTGTGGCAAGATAAAGATCCCTCCCTGCTCAAAGGCCATAAGCGCCGAGTATTGCAGCCCTTCACTGACAATGGTGCCGTCTCCATATGAATGAAATAATCTCGAGAGGGACGTAAAACAGCTACAATTAACCAACAGAGAGGGCTGACAAAATTTTCTTTGATTATAGGGCTTTGTATCCTCTGAATTTTCGTATGCTTGTCAAGCGTACCAGGGGCAGATCCAGGAATTTTTGAAAGGGGATTGAGAATTTTTATCATTTCAAAGTGCATCGAACAGCGTGCATCAGAGCAGATTCCAGTGGACGAAGCCCTGGCTTAATTTTCTTTTTGAGGACTTGTCGAGGTGCCGTAACCAGGAATTTTCATTGGGGGATGCACAAGACTTTAGGCGTGTGATCTGGGAGCCGCTCCAGGACTGGACCTGGCGGGAGGTTCAGGGGGCGACACTCAAGAAAACTGAGAGGTTCTAACATTTTCATTGGGTCTGGGTGACCGCTTTCGGCACCCAGCTGATCCAGGAATGGCCCTGGTAAGGAGTTCAGGGGAGCAAAGCCCCCCCCCGGGTCCCCCTGGGAAGCTGAGAGGTTTTAGTTTTTCATTTTTAAAATGGGGAGGCCTGCACACACCCTCCTCTGGTTACGGCCTTTGCAGGTGTTGTAGAGTGGTTCTCTCCCCATAATGACACCCCCCCCCAGAAGTCGTGGTCTCTGGCGTTCAGCCTTTTCCTGGTGGAAGGCTCATCAATTTGATACAGGAAGGAGACCCAGGGAAGTCTCACTCTTAGAGGCAGGATTCCGTGGGAACATTCTCTTCACAGTTTAAAGTCAGCCCCCCCCCCCCTAGCCAGGACTTCCCCTTCATTTATTCTGGTAAACTCCTATTTACTTTATGGGATTGTTTCTTAATTTTATGCATTATCGCTTGTATTTTCAAATCTAAAAGATTATGACTTTTTATATTACTAGATAACCTCGCTCGACTACAATCATTGGCTTTTACTCGGAACACATTATTCCCCACTTATCAATGAATTACCTGACTCGGTATGCTGTATTCTCTTTAGCAGAGTATTTTAAGTCCACGACAATCAGCATTCTGTTCGGCATGCTCCTCTGTTCTGCGCGCGGTGACAACCGCCACTCGCGCGCACCTGCAGCTGTACCTGATAGACTAGATATATATATATGTGAGAGTCTCTCAGCTGTTATGTCCACGTTTTTTTTCTACTACTTGCTGGTACATGCTTGTGTATTTTCCTGTGAGCATATACCTCAAGCTCTCGCGCTGTCTATCCAGGTCACTTATCTTTGTCTAATTATGCATTGGAGGACGCGGGTTAAGACCTGTGGTTTCGGGTTCTCGAGCGTTGCAATTCTCCAGCAGGTTCCGTTGTTATGTTATTCGGATAGTGTTGATTGGCCCAAAATAATGTTTAGGATTCTTCAGCCTTCTCTCCATATGCCTATCTCGTCCGGTATCACGAGATCTGTCCGTACTGCTCGACCTAGACATAGTATTCTGTCTACACCCTCTATCGTTTTGAGTATTGAAGATTTCTTGTATTTGGTTTGTGTCTTGCTGATTTCTTGCTTTATACTTTTCAGGAGGTTTGAATGCTGTTATTTGCTTACTTATTTTGTTTTTGATTGTCATTTCTGAGCCGCCTGTGTGTTTTGCAAGATATAGTGAACTCCTCTACTTTTGTCAATTGTTCCCGATTTGTTTGATTGGATTGGTGGCTCTGTTTATGATCTTCATAAACTTGGTTTCTCTCTGTTATCTTTGAGTCTGAATCGGTTTTGCAGCTGTTTTTCTTCTGGGCTGATGATTTTGTCCTGCATGTGGTTTGCTTGTCGGCGAGGTACCAAATTCGGCGAAGTTCCAGGTCATCTAGTATTCAAAGGAGGGTCCACTGGGATACATTTCTTCTGCGATTTTGGTGTTTCTTCCGTTTGGTGGTTTCTTTCATGGCCGTCAATAGCTACATGTAGTGGAAATAGGAAAGGTGATAATCACATCTACCTGAGCGAACTCCTCGTCCTGGAATGGAAACTTCAGTTGTCTCATCCCTCCATGTGAAAATCTGCCAAGTCTTCTATGGTGTGTGTTGCTGATGATAGCTACCATTAGTTTCTTGGGTATGCCTGATGTTCTCATGATGTTTCCATAGTGATGTTCCTCCACACTATCAAAGACCTTCTCAATTATGAAGTTGAATGTACAGTGGCGAGTTTCCATTCCAGTGGATTGTTCTGTGATATTCTTGAGCGTGCTATTACTGGTCTTGTAATATCTGTCTGTTCTAACAGCTTGGTCATTTTGATGGTCTTCAGAGTTTGTCTCTGTGTTTTCATTCTCTCTAAGCATTACTTTGTTTTCGATGAATATTTTCATCGGTCTTTAAGACCCGATAATCGTGTTTCATTCGGAGTTAATACTTGGCTTAGGCTCTCCCTTTCTCTTATAGAGACATTGGGTAGATTCCCGCGGTTACCGCCCACTTCTGATCTCGCAGTATTTTAGCCGCCGCTTTTCCTTCTTTCGGTGCTATCTCGCTCCCTTTCTCTCGCCCCAGTTATTAATATGGGTTCAGGTGTGATATATATACAGTCTGTCTCATGTGATTCTCATTGCTGATACTTTAGATAGAGACTCTTTGAGACTCGTGCGGTGGATTATGGCCGTTGTTTAGGGAATTTAATGGCCCCTACTTTTCTTCATCTTTACTTTGGTGCATTCATGTTTAGGTGTGAATTTTATGATTCTGCTGGAGGGAGGATTCTGTGTCGGGTTGTGTGGGCTCTTGGTGTCTCGCTCGATTTCTCTTTGTCGACCTTAGCTGTTTCTGGTTTCCCTCTGTAAGAGCGCTCTGCTGGATTTCCCGTCATTGTCTTTTCGATTGTTTTTCTTTGTGTGTGACTCGCTCTCTCTCTCTGACCCGCGCTCCATTGGTACTCTGTGTGCAGGTGCTGCCATCCTCATTTGTTTACTTCTCATCTTTTTTTGCTGCTGTTTTGCTTCCCATGCTTTATCAACGTCGATCTGATGTGGGAACCTTAGGCCTCCGCTCCGGGGGTCATGTAAACTTTTGTCTAGGTGTCGGATCGTACGTATACGATCTCGTCGCTCTGCTCGCGTTCGAATCGCGCCTGTTAGCCCGTCGTGCCAGGGCGAACGATTGTGTCCTTGGGACAGGCACCTCTTCACCCGGCACTCTCCTCCACTCCACCCAAGTGTTAGCTAGCCGGTAATGGCTACTAAGACAGTGAATATTTCTGTCAGACGCTCGCTCTTCTCTCGATGATATGCTGACTCTGCACTTCGTGTGTATACGCAAATAGAGCTGCTTCGCCACGATTGTGAGATAAGGCCTTCGTGGGTGTGAAAAGATTGTGGGGTTATATCACGTAATTTGGCTCAGAGGTAATATGCATTGTAAAGTTCGCTTTGCGACGCTACTTAGGTGATACGCGCTAGTGTCAGCACTCCAATTACCGTATCTCTCAATCATTTGTTTTATTATATATTACTTTTTCTATCAGGCTTTTCCTTTTCTTTTACCTCGTCTTGTTTCGTTTGTTCCTTGGAGTTTGTTTGTTCTCGATCTTGTTTTTGGATTGAGAAGTTTACTTTTGATGGTCTTTCTTCTTCAAGCATCCAGGGTTGTTTGCCTGATGATCGCATGTTCGTTGTTAGTCTTCTTTTTCGCCGATACATGGTCGTGAGTGTTCTTCTGATTTTTGTTTTGCAGATTATGGTCAATTTGGTTTTTGGTTGTTTGATCAGGTTGATTCCATTGTTGTTTTGTTGGAGTACCTTATGTGGGATCTGTACTCCTGATTGTTTGTTCTCTGCACAATAAGTTTGCGTTGGTGACCCAATCCCGCTCAGTTGGTAATTGGATTACGAAGCACAGAAAGAATACAACCACGCCAGGCACCAAGCAAATTGGGCTATTGGCCGAAACGGCGACTATCCTTTTTTGATCGGGAACCTCCATTGTTGGTACGTGGAAGTCGCACATGTACGAGGCCAGCGGAGTGTGCATATTGCAGGAGATGAGGATCTACAAGATAGAATTAGGGGTTATGCGATAAACTCGATGAAACGAGGGTCAGGGCAATCGATTACCATAGTGGACCATGAGTGATCTAATGATG
>CAJDSM010004972.1:0-15316 GCA_903981925.1 Ostrea lurida
GGGATTAAACAGTAAATGTAAATATAACGATATAATCTGCCAATGCAACCTTTCATCGAGTAAAATGCTGTCTGACGTGTTTCATACCAATTGTTAGGCACTGATTCAAACTACAGTTTTCTCTGTGTAATTGATCAAGATATAGAGCTTACGGCGAATGTGACCAGTCAACAGGGGATGATTACTCCTCCAAAGTACATTACCTCTGGTATATTCAGGGGCCCATGTTTGCCCAACTCTTGATTTGTATTCTGTTTAGGACTTATAAGATTGATCACTGTTTGCTATCTTCAGCTTTTCATTTACAAAAAGGCGATCGTACAAAGTAATGTGAGAAATCAAAACAGGGATATAAAAAAGAACACTTGCAAGGTAAAATAAGGTAAAATAAGATATCAAAATAGTGGTATACAAAAAAGGAGCTCGTGAAATCAAAATAGTGATATACAGAAAGGGTCTCCTACAAGGTAAGCAGGGATACAGTTCGTGACTCGCGTAAGGTAATCTGAAATGTGAATTACATGTACGGTATATGATATTCTTAATATGTTGATAATAAACAATTATGCAATATATGACTAGGCTTGATAATGTAATTGATAGATAGTCATTTCTTGTGGTGAATGATAAGTTGTGCCGAATGATATACATGTACAGTATAAATCGTTGATAAACAATGAATGAATGTTACATGGAATAACTTTGTGGTATTTCTGTAGCCACCATGCGAGTGTCTGCCGATTTCTTCATGTATCGATCGGGGGTGTATAAACACACAGGAGCGGATGTGGCGCTGAGTGAATTGGCGGTCAGAGTCGTCGGGTAAGTATAAGGGATCGTCTCAAAGGAAAACATGCAATACAGTTCACACGCAAAGTTCTAGTAGCGATTTCCTGTATACATTCATTGTACTCTTTGGAGATATACAGTATATAGAGGATCTTGAACGAGTGCTTATGGCATATGAAAGAAGTAGGTACAGTTTCTAAAGTCATATGGCCCAAAATATCGATGATTTCACTTGACGCTCAAACCCTTGCAGTCAAATAAGGAATAGATTAGCAACCAAAAACAGCTCAGTTTGATCAGCAACATGATATGTGACATATGACGAGAGTTTGAAGTACGCATAAAATTGCAAAAGTGCCATTTTCAATTAAAATATCCACAAATTTAGGTGGTGTTCCTTTCAGAAAACAAACAGCGCATTCATCAAACAAATTTACATTCAAGTATGTTTTTCATCTTATAATGATGCACAATATATATTACTTTCATTTTGCTTGACAAATGCGCACACCTTTTCCTGAGCAATAATCTGTATGACATTTGACAATTTTCAGGCTCATTTTGAAAAAAGGTGGGAATAATGTCTTATTCGTGATGCCATAATGCTGTCAAATTAGAAATGTTAACATAGTATACCTGTCATATATTTTACTTTCTTAATGTAGTATAATCTGTATCTTTTGAATTTTTAGGTCACCTGAGTAACTCAGGTGACCTATTCCAATTGGTCTTCGTCCGCGTCTTCCGTCGTGCGTCTTCGTCGTCCGTTAACAATTGAACATTTTTACTTCTTGATACCACCAGTCCCAATTCTTTTCAAATTGGTATGAAGCATCTTTGGGACAAGGGCACATAAATTGTAAATTCAGGTCTCTTGCGCCCCTGGGCCTTGGGTGGGGCAAAAATTACCCAAAAGTGACCAATTTTCAAAAATCTTCTTAACAACCGCACATGTCTGAGAGAAACCAAATGCATAGTGATGTAGAGCAGGAAGACCTTTACCAAAATTGTAAAATTGGTCATCCCTGGGTAGGGATTCTGACCCAGGGCGGGGCCCAAAATTTGGTATAAATGTCTTTAACAATTGACATTTTTTAACTTCTTCTTGATAAACCACCAGTCCAATTCTTTTCAAATTTGGTATGAAGCATTTTTGGACAAGGGGCACAATAAATTGTAAATTTCGGTCTCTTGCACCCCTAGGCACACCTAGGCCCTTGGGGGCAGGGCAAAAACTGCCTAAAAGTGACCAATTTTCAAAAATCCTCTTCTTTACAACCAACACATGTCTGAGAAAAACCAAAATGCATGGTGATGTAGAGCAGGAAGGCCTTTACCAAAATTGTAAATTTGGTCAATCCCTGGGTAGGGGTTCTGACCCCCAGGGTGGGCCAAATTTGGTACATAATGTCTGTTAACAATTGAACATTTTTAACTCTTCTTGATAACCACCAGTCCAATTTTTTCAAATTTGTATGAAGCATCTTGGGACAAGGGCAACAAATTGTAAATTTCAGGTCTCTTGCACCCCTGGGGCCTTGGGGCGGGGCAAAACTGCCCAAAAGTGACCAATTTTCAAAAATCTTCTTCTTTACAACGCACATGTCTGAGAGAAACCAAATGCATAGTGATGTAGAATAGGATGCCTTTACCAAAATTGTAAAATTTGGTGATCCCCGGGATAGGGTTTCTGACCCCAGGGGGGTGGGGGACCAAACATGGTCATAGTGTTATATGTAAAACATTTGAAAAGCATCTTTTTAATGCTATTTATATTAATGTGAAAGCTAATGAATATATAGAATGAGCAGGAGGCCTTTTATTATAATTATACCCCCTGCAACAAATTGGAGGGGGTGTGTTGTTGTTACTGGAATCGGGTTGTCCATCCGTCTGTAGACAGAATATTTCCCAGACTTTTAGTGTTAGCCTTGCCATAGTCGTGCAATTGGTCTACCCATGGGACAAAGGTTTTCCTATTGAATTTGGGGTCAAAAGGGCAAAGGTCAAGCACACTGGACATCGAAGTAACGATATTGTGTCTGAGCTTAAGAGCATTATTCATTCTGCCTAGAGTCACTGTATCATACATATGGAGTACTCATAGGATGAATATGTTTCCTTTTGAATTTGGGGTCAAAAGGTCAAAGGTCAGTGCACTTGACATCAAAGCAGCAATATGTTTCCGGGTTCTAGAGTATATCCTTTCTACCTAGAGTCACTATATCATACATATATACTACTCATGAGACGAAGATGTTCTTTATCGAATTTTGGGCAAAAGGTCAAGCTCACTGGACATTTAAAGTAGTGGTTTTCATTTAAAATTCTGAACAATCTTGTGAGATTGAATTGATAATCTTCTTGTGTATATGATTAGGAACCATATGCATATTTTGAAAGAACGAAACATGTAAATAAAAGACTCCGTATTGAGACTTAGAAATGCAAATATGAGACTCCCTGTGTTGCTATGATACTCAGGTGACCGTCAAGGCCCGTGGGCCTCTTGTTTACACTTGACTTTTATGGAAATCAATATATAAACTGTAAAATGCGAACCACAAAATTTTGCTCGATCAAAATGTAAAAACAGCGAGAACAAGCCTACAAAGACAACTGTCTACAACATGATAATTCTATAAACATGGAAAGAGGAATACGTCATAGTTATGCGATCCTGGAAGTAGAATTCAAAATCGCACTTGCAAAGCCTTATACTCGACGTATTTCAGAACTGTTAATGCAAAAATATATGATTAAATACCACATGCATACTTATGATATGTTATTTTAAACGTATACTATTGTTAACAAAGAAAAATGGGCTTTGTATACATCTCAAAACAATAATACAGTACTGTGCATGCCTACACACGTGTTAATTCCCATGCGACTTTTGTTATTTTGTCTAAATGTTGGTAATTGATAAAAATAATTAGAAACAAGTGCTTTTTTGGCTCACCTGAGCCGAAGGCTCAAGTGAGCTTTTTCTGGATCAACATTGTGTGCCGTTGTCTGTCGTTGTCGTGGCGGCGTCGTGCCGCTGTCGTCCGTTCGTTGTCATAAACTTTACACATTTTTCAACTTCGTTCTCTAAACCCTGTGGTCTCCAAATTAACCAGAACTTGTACATTCTTCATTCTTGTGGCTTAAAGGGCTTTTCAAGGTTCTTTCAAGATACAAGGTACCAGGCCCCTCGTCAAAGGGAGATAATCACGAAAATGCAGAAAATAGGGGGTGTGTCATTTAAAAAATCTTCTTCTAAGGAACCATGCGCAGAAAAGCTGAAAATTTATATTGAAAGCTTCCTGATATAGAGGCCTTCAGTTTGTTCAAATCATCACCCCCGGGGGTAGATGGGGCCACAATAGGGGATCAAGTTTGACATGTGATTATATTAGGGAAAATCTTGTAAAAATAATGCTTCTCAGGAACCACATGGCCAGGAAAGTCTTGAAATTTTTATATGGAAGCTTCTCTTGGATATAGGGAGAATTCTATATTTGTTCAATCATGATTCCCCCGGGACGATGGGTGTTCCAATAGCGGAGTAAAGTTTACCATATGTATTATATAGGGAAGATATCTTGCTAAAAAATAATCTCTCTCAAAACGCACTTTCGTGGTCATTGGTAAGAGCTGATAAATTTATATTGGAGCTTCTGTATAGATGCAGATTCAAGTTGTTCATATCGATGACGCTCCCGGGGTACGATGGGCCTATCAATACGGGAACAAGTTATTGTTCTTTGGGATCATGGCAATATATAGGGAAAATCTTAAAAATCTTCTTCTCAAAGGAACCACTTGGACCAGTGTAAAGCTGAATGTGTTTGAATTTCTGATATGAGGAGTATTTCTTTTTCAATCATACCCCGGGCGTTACGATTTAGGTTGGTCCATCAAGTACGGTCTGGTCATCATGAAGTGTTCCGTACACTGCACTAGATGACTAGAGAGTCTTTAAAATAGCGGAGTTACTTAAAATCTTCTCAAGGAAACCATTTGGTTGGGGCGATGGCCCAGAAGGCTGAAATTTATAATGGACAGTCTCCTGATATAAGGAGAGGCGGATTTGTTCAACATCATGACCCTGGGGTACTAATGGGGCCCGGCGGAGGGAATTAGGGGATCAAGGGATGCAGTTTTACATATGATTTAATATTGGGGAGAATCTTTAAATTAATCTTCTTTCCAATGAACCTACTGGTCGGAAAGGCTGAAATTTATGGAGCTTCCTGATGATAGAGGAGATTCAAGTTTGTTCAAATCATGACCCCCGGGGTACGATGGGCCACATGAGGATCAAAATTTACATATGATTATATAGGGAAAATCTTTAAAACAATCTTCTTCTCAAGAACCACTGGGCCAGAAGCTGAAATTTATGATGGAAGTTTCCTGATATAGAGGAGATTCAAGTTTGTTACAAATCATGATCCCCGGGGTACGATGGGGCCACAATAGGGGGATAAAGTATCATGCAATTTATAAGGGAAAATCTTTAAAAATCCTTCCTCAAGAACCACTGGGCCAGGAAAGCTGAAATTTATATGGAAGCTTCCTGATATAGGGGAAATTCCAAGTTTGTTCAGAATCATGACCCTCGGGGATATGATGAGGCCAATAGGGGATGAACAGTTTTACATGCAGATATATAGAAGTTCTTAAAAATTTTTTCATTGAACCAGAAGAGTGATATTTACCTGAAAACTCCCCTGATATGGAGTCGATTAATTGGTTAGATAATGCCTCCACTCCGACTAGGTTAGATTTTAGTTATACGTGGTACATTTCTAAACGATCCCAAACTATTGCTTTCTTAGTGAAGCCGCCAGCTGTGATTCAGGTGAGCGATGTGGCCCCATGGGCCTCTTGTTTCTATGTAGCGTTTACTTTCAATGTTGTAATTACGTATGAAACCTTAACTTTATTAGATGTATACATAGAGAGACAAAAAACCTGAAAGATTTAATTTTCCGTAAAAATACAGACTATGCTACTTTAAAACTATGATAAAGGTTAATTCCAGACACATTTTGTAGAGAGAAGTATTTTTGAGTATGTATACAATCGAGCCTTGGCGATAACGAATTTCATATGCCATAAGTACGAGTGCAAGATTCTATTTATCTCACAAATATCATTAAACGCATATTTTGATTTACTTTCTATTTCACAACTCAAATATTTCGCTGTTATTGTTTGACGTCATCAGTTCGATTGTGACGTCGTCTGCAACATCACGGTTTGAAGAAGCTTGCACTTACTTTCAATTCATACTAGCAAAAGACACAAAATCCTCTTTGAATCTCGGTGACAAAACAATGTCTTTACCGTCAATGTTAACAGTTTCAAAGGATGCGGGTGTGACCGGTCAGCAAGGATGCTTACTCCTCCATGGCACCTGATCCTGCCTTTGCTTTTGACGGAGTCCGTGTTGCCCAACACTCGATTTTGTATATATGTTTTTGGACTATAATTACGTTAACACATTGTTTACTTCGCCAGATTTATATCAAAAAACTTTCTGATATCACTTAAATGGAATTAAGGGGATGCTTCTTAATCAAATATAAAATGGCGACATCATTTAGGTGCTAAATGATTCTGTTTGGTATTGCATCACAGCTGTTTATTAACATATTACATAATTATCGGTATATAAAATTTGCAGGTGGGGAGAGGAAGTTGAAGAAAATGGAAGAACACGGAAATATTGGGTAAGGTGACAAATTCATGAGAAGATACCGAGTCAATGTAGAGCGCTTTGGGGAGTTTAGATTATAACTAACAAAGTTGGGTGTTTTTTTATGTTACCATGTATCTATCTAGAGTTTGTTTTGATGTTACCTTGTAGATATGTCTAAATAGTTGGGGGACGAAATGGGGAGAGAAGGGGGCGTTCCGAATTGTAAGAGGAGAGAATCATCTCGGTATTGAAGAAAACGTCCTGGCGGTCCACGCGGACATGAAGAGGTCGCTAGCAACCCATCCTAGCGAGGGCATACGTGACGAAGGTTTAATTAATATATACACTAATAAACAAATTGTGGTCATCAAGAGACCACGGCCCACGGCACGCCCCTAGTAATGGTGTCCAAGACCACGCCCACTTGCCGTGCTTGTGGAGAGCGCCAAGAAATTGACGGCGATTGTGTACGTTGATGGGTTTTGTGTGTGTGTGTGTCAAGCTAGTTTTTAAAAGTATCGCGTCATACATGATTTCTGTACCAGTGGGTCACTTCGAATATGGGACACAAAATTTAACACAATTTCTGTACCAGTGGGTCACTTCGTATATGGGACACAAAATGTTTACCTGTTTGGACTTAAATTCTGAATACAACAAAAATGCCTGTTGAGTTCATTAAAGTGACACAGAGAGAGAAGCACTTATCACCCGAAGCTTCAAATGTTTCCAAATCTCAGGAGGCGGTCATCAAATTGACGTCACTATACAGGGTCAAAAGTAAAGTGTCGAGCTAGGAATTATATCTGATTAGATCGTCAATATTTAGCGCTGTTTCAGAGGAAATAATGTGCGTCGTTATGGATATTTCTTTCTTCTACCAGTATGGATTCAATAAGTTATCGGTGAGCTAAGCTGATGCATTGGAGTGGAATGAAATCTGGCACATGATCTGATGGTCTAGTTTCATAGAATAAAGCACTTCAATCATAGTACCAATATTTGTATATTATTGAAATAAAACGTAAACAAATGTGTGTGTTTGCAATAAAGAGATTTGATTCCACACAGTTACTGTTTTTTTCTTTGTGTATTTGGAGCATTGATTGTGTACAGTGTGGCTGGCGTTGTGACCGGGAGGTCGTGTGTACAATCCCCACTCCTGCCATGGCCGCGTCAAACCAAGCTGGTAGTGATTGCTTCGTCAAACGATCTACGTTTAGAAGTGAGAGTCACGAGAACGAAGTCTCCGTGCACAAACAAGGTTCACAGGCCTTAACAGTCACCTGGGTATTATACCCCATACAGGGAGTCTCATAAACGATGCCCGGTGTCACAATTAGTGCTGCTCGATAAAGATCTCTTCCTGCTCTTGAAAAGGGCATAGGCCTAATTTTGCAGCACTTCACCGGCAATGGTATGTGTGAAAAATTCTCAAGTGTAACATGTAAACTAGTGGTCACCAATCAAGGTACTAACTACGCTCCCGTTGCTTAACTTGCGTGATCAAGATAGAAACTCTACATCATCATCAGAAAGCTATCTCACTAGAGAAACAGTACAAGTTTCCTTTTAAACTGCCCGCTACACTACTACTAAATTCATTCACTTTCAAATGTTCTAAATATCAAAATTATAAAGAGTTATCATCGATTTAGCATTAATAAACAAACTACGATGGATTGATTATTTATTTTGAATGTTGTTGGGGTTACTTTGATACGCATGCCCAGCGGGAAACGTCGCTCTTCAAAACGTCAGTGTTTTTCTTGAAAAATCGACAGATCAACAATATATCTATGTGAATGGTGTATAGTGATTCATTTCCATTTACGTTTGGTAACTTGATCGTTTGAAATTCCAAATCACACAGGTTCATCATATAGAAAACAGAATTATGCACTTTACCTATAATGCAGGAAAACTTCCGAGCGTTCCAAGTGAACGAGTGTAAGACCCAATGACTCCGGAAGTAAACTAAACATGTTATCAAACATCATATATTTAGTCTTTTATATTCCAACTTTCCTCATTATTTCCACGCAAAATGAATTAAGCAGACAACCAAACTTCAATATCTCGTTACATAAAGACGACCCATGCCATCTTAGGTCATACGATGCAAACAGGTTGGAATTGTCTCAACACTTTCAAGCAGTCTTGTACGTAAATATATTGAAATCATATACCAACAACAGAAAAATTGGTATGAAAAGATATTGCATGCTTTATTTATGTTTCATAAATATATTACAAGCAAATGATTGCGAAATAAATCCAGGCCCAAGAAGACCCAAGTATCCGTGCCAGGTTTGTAAAAAGGCCGTAAAATGGGAACATCGTGCTGTCCTATGTGATAACTGTGAAGGATGGTTCCATACTTCATGTATCAACATGACAAGTAGCGTATATCATGGTCTCAATAATAGTAGTACATCTTGTATATGTTGTGCATGTGGACTACCCGATTTCAGCTCATCACTTTTTTCAGTCCACTGATCATTCAACTCTATTAAACACATTTTCATCTGAGCTAGGACATCCAATAGACACATTATCACCAAAACATAACCATCCATCCAAAACAATCTACTCAAAATGCAAATAATGCCAACATGAAAGTACTGACAATCAACTTTCAAAGCATTAGATCTAAGTGCGAAGTGTTCTGGAATTTAGTAGACGAAAGCAACCCAGACATAATATTGGGCTGTGAAACATGACTCAACCCTGCTATAGGCTCACAAGAGGTTATGCCACCAGGGTATAATACTTACAGAAAAGACCGAAGTGATGGATACGGATGTGTACTCGTTGCTGTTAAATCAGTCTATAGCAGCAGTCAGATTGATGAAAACCAACAAAGCGAGATGGTAGCGGTACATATCACTGGCGAGAACACTTCACTAGTAGTAGGATCCTTTTATCGACAACCAAACAGGGACTCCATACTCGACAACTCTGTGATGACTTAAAAGAACATCTCCAGAAAAAATAAGAAATCCACTATCTGGATAGCATGAGATGCAATCCTACCAGACATAAAATGAGACACAGATACCATAAATGGAAATCAGTACCCTTCAGAAATAAATGAGTTTCCTACAGATGAAAAATGACATCGGCGGGTGTGACCGGTCAGCAGAGGATGCTTACTCCTCCATGGCACCTGATCCTACCTTCGCTTTATCAGAGGTCTGTGTTGCCCTACACTCGATTTTGTATATATTTTTTGGGATTATGATTACGTTTAACACGATGTTACCTTTGCCTATTTCTACTAGAACAAGTAATCACATTTCCAACAAGAGACAACAAAACCTTGGAAACATATTTCACCAGCAAGCCCGGACTCATAAACAGATGTACACCTATACCTGGCATAAACGATCATGACATCATTGCGTACATCGAAGCCAGTGTGAAAACAACATATAAAAGACCAACAAAACGTAAAATCTACTTATGGAAAAAGGCAAACATTGAAGAACTACACACAGAGATGCAGGACTTTGCCAATAATTTCACAACAAGATAATATAAATACCCTCTAAAACATCTTTTCTGAGGAAAGCATGCAACTGATGAATATACACATACCAACAAACTGGATATCAGAGCGCCACAATCAAGTCTGGATCAACAGATGTAAATACCCTCTGGAACATCTTTTCTGAGGAAAGCACGCAACTGATGAATATACACATACCAACAAAATGGACATCAGAGCGCTACAATCAAGTCAGGATCAATAAAGACATAAAAAGATTATCAAGAAGGAAGAAACGCTCTTACAAGCGTGCGAA
The DNA here is from genome assembly GCA_903981925.1 of Ostrea lurida. Taxonomy (NCBI): domain Eukaryota; kingdom Metazoa; phylum Mollusca; class Bivalvia; order Ostreida; family Ostreidae; genus Ostrea; species Ostrea lurida. Next base: position 10,291 of record CAJDSM010004972.1, read on the forward strand.
AAAGACAGGAATGAAAAAGGACTGGGACAGATTTCACCAACTAAAACGTCAAACACAAACCACCTGTAGACAAGCCTATAATGATTACATTGCCAACATGTTAGAGGAGGATAGCACCACCAATCCAAAGAAATTTTGGAGTTTCATCAAAGATAAAAGGTTGGAGAACAGCGGAGTGTCACCATTACGCAACGAGGGAATTCTATATAGTGACCCAGTCAACAACCAATTTGAACGACCAATTTGTGTCTGTGTTCACTCAGGAAGATGTACACAACATGTACACAACATACCTGATAAAGGAGACAGTCCGTATCCTGATCTGCCAGAGATTATCATCCACCCTGATGGTGTTCAAGGAAACTACTGATTAACATGAATCCCCACAAGGCAACAGGACCAGACAACATCCCAGGCCAGCTACTGAAAGAGGTCGCAACGGAAGTCACACCAATACTTACCCTCATGTTTTCGGCATCACTGCACCAGGGTAGGATACCTGACCAGTGGAAGGAAGCCACAGTAACACCCCTATTCAAGAAAGGAGACTGAGGGAAGGCATCCAACTACCGTCCTGTGTCACATACCTTTATTACATGGAACACATCCTGCACAGTACCATCATCACTCACCTGGAGGACTTGAACATCCTGTCCGATTACCAACATGGATTCCGAAAGAAGAGGTCATGTGAAAGTCAACTGGTGATCACTATACAGGAGCTGTCAGACAGCCTTGACACAAGAGACCAAGTCGATTGTATTCTGCTAGACTTTTCCAAAGCATTTGACAAAGTCCCACACCAGAGACTTCTTCACGAGTGCCACCACTATGGGATCCGTGGAAACACTCTCCAGTGAATTGCCAGCTTCCTTTAACAACGCTCTTAGGAAGTCGTATGCGAGGGAGTGAAGTCAGGAAGGTCACCACTAACATCAGGTGTACCCCAGGGAACAGTCTTCGGGACACTCCTATTCCTTGTATACATCAATGACTTCCCTGAATCTGTAGCTTCAACCACCAGACTGTTCGCAGATGATTGTCTCCTCTACAGGAAAGTCAGAACAGAGGACTCTAGGATCCTACAAAATGCCCTGGACATTCTGCAACAGTGGGCGGACAGCTGGCTCCTGAGTTTCAATGCTGATAAATGTAAGGTGCTGAGATTACCATAAGCGGAACCTCCATCTCCACAATATACCTTTCATGGAGTTCTCCCAAGCCTCAAGTTAAACGTCGAAGTAACTTGGTACTTAACATCAGTAGCCAATTTAACCTGGCCCCGGATATGAAACACTTAAGTAGGGGTCTAGTAGATCGTGACGCATGATTTGAGATAAAGTGCTCATTTTAGGTGGAATTTTTACTTTTTTCAATTTAATTTGATGTATTTTTAAATTAGTAATGGAATTAAGTAAATAATCCACACCATAGTGAATTATACTATGATTCAATTTTCTTTTCCTTGTTGTATCTAATCCTACACATACAAACCAAGGTACATATTTGTTAACTGTATCATTACGTGTACATCGTTAAAAATGTATCTGTAAATTTAAGACTTTTCTTTACATGAAAACTGCAATATGCACTTGGAGGATTAATAAAACAAATCAGCAGCTTGTTACGGGATATTTAATATTTTTTTATCTTCTAATTATGTGGAAATCATCCTCAAAAATGGCTATTTATAGCCAAAAAATTGTAATATAATGGAGATGCTGTGAAAATTTTATGCTGAGAAAGGGTGTAGATATTTTTTAAATGCATTTTTAACACAGCATTCATAATATGAACATATTATGCGAGTTTGAAATGAAAATCACAAGTCAATTTTTTAACATATTCATATTAGTGATTTTGCCAGTAGCTGTATTTTTGACTGCGGGCCGTCTGGGTTAAATTTTTGTACCACATTATATAAAAAACATGAACATTTATGTTAAAATATTTCACTCTATTTATCTATTAAGCCTTATCTTATTTCATATTTAAAAGATAAAAAATGCAGATCATACCTCTAAACAAAAAATTATGACCAATTCTAGGATTCTTCAAGTGTAATTCTGAATATTGCTTTGAAGATGGGTCACTTATAAAAATACGCATAATTTACTCATTTATCGACAACCCCCTAACTTTTTTGCTTTACCATACCTAAAATGAACAATCTAAAGTATTTGAAACTTCATTTGTTTGAGAATCACAAGTAAGTCCAGGATAGGACCTAACCTTAAGTCCAATCGATTCTTGCAATAGAATGATTGTGAAGCCATCATTCAAAATAAAATGTTATTCAATATGTTTATCAAATTTCAGGGTTCTGAAATTAAAGAGTGTTCATGTGATAGAGTAATAACTTTAAAGGGTAATTGAAATTTTGGCCTTATCTAGTTTGTTCATCTGATCCCGGGGCTGGACCCCCACATAGCAACGTTTAAAGGACCAGGCGAAACAACACCACAGGCCTTTTCTCGCCGTACATCAATTGCCTAAAAGTAACACAAGATTCATTGATAGAGTGCTACAGGACATGGCAGGCAGTTATGGATGTATTGCTGTATATTGGTGGATCCTATCATGCCAGAGGGACCACCAACAAGCATAGAAATGGTCAAAGGAGAGCTGCACTTCGTCCTAAGAGACAAGACAACGCCCGTGTTAGATACCTATGCTCCAAAGACTCCAGTGGGCCATACTACAACATAGAAGACAAAACCTTAATTTAAAAATCTTAACCTGAACAATCAGATTTCATATTCAAATACAGGGGAATATAGCCAGTCCGCGAAGTGTGGTTTTCGGACACTTTTTTACATTCAAACACACGAGTCCATGAGAACGGTTTTTCACTTCGTGGTATCCCAAAGTAAACAGATAATCTCATCACTTGTAACTCGAATTTCATATTTAAATATTGATAAATTGTTATTTCTTTAAATAGTGTGATATGATTTTTATTCAATATAAGATTTTGCTAACGCGAAAAACGGTTTACATGTATTTTATTCGGATGAATGTTAAACGAAAGTATATGACTACCGGAAGTGACGTTACTCATCGGACTCTGTGTTTGAATGCAAAAAGTGTCCTGAAAAACCCACCGAATTATCGCGAGTTATTCAGCGTCGATGAGGCATTATTTTATAGGTGGATCGATTAGCATAGATTAAGTGGAATTTTACTGACACAGGAAGCATTCGAAGGTGGGGTGACAATAAAAGATAATTCGAGACTATTTGAAAACGATGTTTGAGGGGGAATCCGTTTATTCCTTGTGTTTTTTAATTAGGGGTGTATAAGTATAGACTCCTTAATAATATCATTATTACAGATCAAATTACCGCTTCCTGTGCTGTATATTTCTTTGGAAATAGCTTTGCATGTTTAAAATTTTTAGCAGTCGATTTGATGCTTTGCATCACACTGATTAACCCTGACTGCCGCGGCCGTAGGCGCTAAGTAAAGGCCTAAACTCTACAAATGGTGTCTTAGTAAGAGTGAACATTTCTCGATCGGACGTAAAACAAACAACAACTAATCAGGNTAACCCTGACTGCCGCGGCCGTAGGCGCTAAGTAAAGGCCTAAACTCTACAAATGGTGTCTTAGTAAGAGTGAACAGTGAACAATCGGACGTAAAACAAACAACAACTAATCAGGCAATCAAGCATTGTAATGTGAAGAGTTCTAGCTTTTGTTTTATCTCGATTTATGTAAATATATATACCAAAATATCTGTTGCACTTGGGAGTCTCAAAATGACACAAAGACATTAGCCTCTATGATAATTCAGCTTTAAAGTGCACGTGCTTTATTCTAAATCTAAAATTTTAATAAAGATATCAATAGTGCGGTATTCTATGAATGAAATGATACAAGTAATCCGTTTAATATGCATGTACAAAAAATCCAAATTCCGGCACTTTTCTTTTAAACAAGGAACACAGTGCCAATCACTGACTGTCTTATACAATGCGCTGTTTTTGGATTTGTGCATCACTAACTATTTTAGGGATCTTGCATACTGAATTTAGTCTGATAGGTCGCTACTCCTATACCTACAGTCAATGAACTACAGACGTCATTGTTTTCTACAAAAAAAAAAATAATTAAAATAAAAAAGGCACGCACTTGTAATCCACACATTTATGTCCTGAATGAACTTAAATACTCCATACTCGCTTTATCTGATAAAAGTATAGAAAGTGTACTTATTTCTATTTATTAGAGTTAAAATCAAATTATCAAATAAAATATATGGGTCATCAGACTTCTTTTTTAATATGGGACACTTGTATAAACAGAAGCATACATTTACATAAAAAAAAACGGCAATTTTCCTCAAACAGAATTATCAATATTTCACAAACACTTGTTATAACGATAAAATAGCATTCGTAGCGATTTCGTAAAACTGTGTCCTTTACAAAAATATACAAAATGTCCGTAAAAAAATAAAGGATTTCTGCTTTATATATAGAAATCAATGAAAACAGAGTTATTGCCCTTGGATATTTTTTTTAAAAAAAAAAAACATACATTTATTATACATGTATAACTTAGTCTTTTGAAATATTTTATGATCACGAGAGGGTGGAATTACTTTAAAATAATTCGATTCATCCCTTCATCTGGGATGAAATCAAATAGTTTAGGCTGCATAAATTATTTTGTTTTGCCTCGGACTAGATCTAATCTAAAATGTCGCTTTGTCATTGTTGACATGCGTCACGTGACTGCCGTCTAAATTTCTTTAGACGTTGAGTAGCAAAATATAGACGGCAACATGGCGGTCGTTACGTCTTTTTATTACTGAAACTAACTTTTCCCCATATTATGCCGTTAATATTAACACTGACTGTCTACGGAAATATGCCGGGTTGTTCAAGTCCATGTTCTATGGAATTGAACAACCCGACATATTTCGGTACACACAGTTTACAAGTAACAAACCTAATTAGTAATAATATAACGCCATCATAGATACAAGAGGCCTTTACACACTAGGTATAGCGATCTATCGA
>CAJDSM010004974.1:535-16399 GCA_903981925.1 Ostrea lurida
AATCTGTACATGCAAATATCGAACAAAATACCTAAACATTACTTTGTTAAATACCATTCTGATTCTATTATGCACAAGCACTGTGAAGTTGATATAAAAAGGGTGTTGGAGTTCTTCATTAACAGTTTCTACGTGGTTTTTGGTGATCAGTTCTTTCAACAGTGTTGGAATTCTCATGGGCGCGAATTGTACTCCTCCATTAGCTGAACTGTTTTGTAATCTTATGAGACAAAGTTTATTCAGTAGCTTCTAAATATAAATCATAATATGGTACAATTTTATGCACCAGATGCGCATTTGAATTACCAGTATGTCTCTTCAGTGATGCTCAAACCGAAATGTTGGAATACCGAAACATGAAAGTAAAACTTTATAAGTGACATGCAGTGCCAAAAGATTGGGGCAAATACTAGTACTTCGAAGGATCAGAGCTATGCCTGAGGGAGATATCCTTATTTTAATATGAATTCTAATTTTACCACTGCAATAAAATACATATCCGTATTTCAAGCTAGTAACATAGTACATAGCAACTGGGCTGTAGAGACCCTCGGGGCTAACAGTCCACCAGCAGAGGCCTCGACCCAGGGGTCATAATATAAATCATATACGGTACCAATTTTTATGCACAGATGCGCATTTCAACAAATTATGTCTCTTTAGTGATGCTCAAACCGAAATGTTGGAATCCGAACATGAAAGTAAAATTTATAAAAGTGATCAATGCAGTGCAAAAAGTGGGGCCAAATACTGTATTCGAAGGATCAGAGCTATGCCTGAGGGAGATAATATAATGTGGACAAATCGTATCATGGGAATTTCAGCAATCTTTTGGGAGATTTGGTTATCAAAGACTTCGTAGATAATTGTCATTGAGGAACTAAAACATAATTTTGATATCGACTTCAAAGTACTTGTGCGCATAATCTGAGTGGTGTTTAAGAAAGTAAAATTATTGTTTTCCTGATTTATTACAAGAGTTCCATTCTTAACGACCCCCCCCCCCCGTGGGGACCCGGGTTAGAATAGGTCCTCAGCACCCCTTGCTTGTCGTAAGAGGCGACTAAATTGGGCGGTCCTTCGGATGAGATCGCAAAAATCGAGGTCTCGTGTCACAGCAGGTGTGGGGCGATAAAGATCCCTCTCTGTTGAAAGGCCATGAGCGCCGAGCACAGGCCTACTAAATTTGCAGCCCTTCACCTGCAATGGTGACGACTAGGGCTGCGTATCGGGTGAAATTTGCGTATCACGATACATTGTGATTTTTAAAAATGTACTGCGATATGTATTGCAATATTTTCAAAATGAAATATCAACGATTTTTCTTCTTATTTCATTGACTTTGAGATTGATTTCTATTCAGAATATATGAAAAATAAGAAACAAGACTTAGTTTCCTAACTCCATTGTTCTATTGGAAGTAGAAAAACTATGTCATGGGTGTGTAGAACAACCCCAGAAATGTTTCAGGCATACATGTATTATACGTAATATTTAATGTGAGGAATCTCAAGCTGAACATAAATTCCTAGCCTGAACAGCTTCGCCGATATAGATCTACCGGTATTATCGCACAGCCCTAGTGACGACTCCATATGAGCGAAATATTCTCAAGATGGACGTAAAACAGTAAATAATCAATCGATTAATAAACAGATGTCTGTAGTTCAATGTCTATCTCTATCACAGGTAAATGAGAAATGCAGTAATACTAGTAGTTTTCATTGGGATTTTCTATATCATTTTAATGTACCTTTACTGTTTTGGCCCCAAAAAATCCATACAAATTGGATACTTTCTGTTAAATCTGGGATATTATCTCTCTCTAATGGTTGAAAATAATTATGCTCGTAAATAACGATAAGGTTATTCACGGTAAACAAAATCTCATTTTCTTCTTGCATGGGGGAGGCACAGTTAATTTAAATTTATTTACTAGCTATCTTACTTTAGGAATTTATTACTCTATTATGGTCAATTTCACTTCTGGCAGGCGCCTTGTCTCTTTGGACTTTCAGAACCTTACATATTAAGATTATACAGTGTCTATAAACCTTCGAGTCGATAAGCTCCGCGTTAACATTCCAAATAACATTTTCTTCTGGTGAGTTACAAGGAATAGTTTTAGTATGACATGCTTATTTCAAAACACTCTCCAAGACATGTTTTTTCTCCATTGTTTTGATGCCAATAAACTCTGAAGTTCTTTTGATTTATCGCAGGATTTATTGAAATTCAATCCATCTGATTAAATAACAATCAGTTGGAGTGCTCTTGATATATGACCGTAGTCTTAGCTAGTGTTTGCGTACCCGTGTTTGTATATGACGCGTAGATGTATGCAATACCCATCACTCATACAAAAGATATCAACACCATGTTTGTAGAACAACGATAGATGCAAATTTATCAAATTGTGAACAATCCCAGTCTGTGAAATCATGTGGTTAGAACTGATCGATCTATTTATTTTGGTCTTGTCAAATTTTAATGTTGTGCAAGATAAGTTTATATTGGCCGAACCGTTATCTGCGATTAAGGCATGAAAAAGGGGTTAAGCATATTATGAGTACTGGATAATAGATTGAGAATGCATCGGAATTTGGGCGTGTTTTTCAATCAGGAAGGGTATATTAAATAGAGGCTGATATCCAGAGCAGATATTGAGCACTATTTTCGAACATGAAGACACTGTTGACTGTACTTGCGTATTTTTTCCTGGTCTGTGTGGAATACGCATCAGGACACGGCAGACTATGGGAGCCGCCAGCCCGGAGCACGATGTGGCGGAGAGGGTACCACACCACCCTCAACTACAACGACAATCAGCTGTTTTGTGGGGGATTTTCGGTAAAAATTATCTTCAATTTAAGACTAAAGGTTTGGGTCCTCAGCAAAATCAGGCTTCAGAAAATCAAAACTTAATTTCATCAAGTAAAAAGAAATTTTTAATATATGATATGAATTTTTATGACAATTGTGTTATGATAGTTTTCACTGACAAAGACATTTAGATATATTTCAGTAATAAAATCAGTTTCGCGAATGGACTAAATATTACAGCGCTAAAATTTAATAAGCCGTCTCTGTTAATCAAATCTATGTGTGATGGAGGAAGGATTCTTATGAAGTCTTCGGTTCTCTCATTCAATTATATATTACATGGGACATTTTCAAGTACATTGTATCTATACCATATACGTCAAGGAATTGTTAAATATAAAATATAAGAAATGATATTACATATAAATCTTATCAAAAGAAGGATTGATAATCGGAAATATATGTATGTATAAGAAAGATGTAGAACTTATTTGTTAATACTAGTATTGCTTTGAAAATCTTGACGTGTGTAAAGTTCCAATAAAATGCTGAATGTCCTTATGCCCTTGATCCTTGAATTAGGCAACCTTTATAATTATGTGTTAATGTATTATATATAATAGCATTAAATGCAGTAAGGTGGCTCCGTACATCAAAAGTTTGTTAAATGGTTCGTTAACGCATCTTATACGTACTTCGATTTCATCATCGAAAACGTGATACAAATCATCAATAATATAAATTGGATTTTTTTGTTTTTCCGGAATTAGAAAAGGCGTTTTGTTTGCAAATCCTAATTTTGCTGTGATTTGATGCTTGGATCCTGCTAGTTTGTAGTCTAGTTTTACGTATTCGCCGCTTCTATTTGTAATAAATCCAACTGTTACCCATATCATGGGTTACTACCTATTTTATACGTAAGATATATGCACTTGTTGGAAATTAAAAATTTCTGCACTTGAAGCTAATTAAACTTTTTGAATTATTGATTTGTTACGAATGCGTGATCATGCAATAGTCATTTTACAACACCAGATAAATAATGCAACTTGGATAATACCTATGATGATTTTTATAAAAAAAAAAAAAACAACAACAAAAAAACCAACAACAAAAAAACCCAACTGTCCACAGTAGGGGAGATGTAAATTTGTGGGAAAGGATGACACACGAAATCCACGAACATTGATGATTCCACAGTATACATGTATTTCACTCGTCTGATATTTTCACTCGTTCATCGCACTCGTAAGAATTCCTGTTCCACTATACCCTATATCCACAAACAAAACATTGATTATCCTCTACATATTCTGATTAGAAATTAGAAAAAATACCCTTCACCCGATACTGCTATTTTTCAGACCAAAGGAAAAGTATCGATTCCGATTAGAATTGGTAGAAATTACTAAAATAATGATTTCCTGCTTAATGATGCAATTCTCACAAGAAATTAGCTTTTTCAATAAATTCATATAGTTTGTAAACCATTTGACAATGGACCGTAGTTTTATGATTACATGTAAAATACTTTATTACAATTTTTATCATTCTAATAGGATTTAACTTGTAGTTTTTTTTAAAAAGTCAATATTTCTAAATTTTGACCATTTCATTCCATCATATATTAAAAGTTTATTTGTGTAATATCTATATTTTTCTAACTGGCATATTTAGGTCTCCAATACTTTAGCCATAGATTCAAAAGATATCAACAAAATTGATAATGTTTTGAAATTTTAATAGAGTGGGGTTTTTATTTGAAAATCTTGTCGGCATTTTAAGGTATTATTTATATCATGCATCAAATCACATCGAACTTTGGATTTACAATCTTTTATTTGCATACAAAACTCATTTTTTTATTATATTTTATTATCCCAAATCCTTTAAAAAAATAGGGAGTTTATATTACTCTTTTGATGGTGAAATCGTATTTCATAATAGGTGCTTCAACGAACTTATGTTTCTTGATCCCGGGGCCTGAGCACTTGGAGAGTTAGTCAATTTGACTCCAGAAGTGTTAATTAATGATACTTTCAAATGATGATGCTTTTTAGATTTACCAATACTATTTCGTATATGTAAACTAAGCTTTATTGTTTCGATGTGCTCTTCTGTAAATGTTAAAGAAATTGATTAAAAACAAAATGTGACCGAAGATTAATTTTGAATTTTATGCATGACACCGTATTCTAGTTTGTAAATACAACCTATCACTAGGTCTGGACAATGTATGTTGTGTGGTGTGTTTCCTACCAACATGTAGGGTTTAAGATGGGTGTGACAGGTCAACAGGGGATGCCAACTCCTCTAAAGGCACCTGACCCTCCCTCTGGTTCCTGGGGCCCTTCTTTCAATTTTGAATTCTTCATAGTACATGCATTTATAAGAATAATCACTATTTGCTATCTTCATTTTTTAATTCATCTGTATTATTTTTTTTCAAAAAGCTAAGCAGTCTGACGCCTGGAAAGCGAAATTTCATTAAAATCTAGAGACACTTTAGATATAAGTTGCGCAAATTCGCTATTGTATTGCCCAAATTATATAAATTTGCTGTTTCCATATATCTATATATAAAACGATATAAGGAATAAATGTACTATGAAGAATAAGAAAACAGTGAATGGAAACATGAAATTGCGTGGGGTAATTTACAATTTGGAACAAAGTCTTCAATGGTATTATAGCTTCTCGTTTTTACTAAGTAAATCCACGAGTTTTCCGTAATTCAATATATATCCGTTTCACGAATTATTTCTAACATTTTGAAACCAATCCATTGCAATTGAGGCAGTTACCTACAGCTGGTAACATCTATGAATATTCCAAAATTAGAAATTGGAGAAAACAAAACGAAAAGACAGAAAACAGGAATACAAAAGTTATATGAACTTTTACAGCGTATAGTAATATATTGTTCGTGTGTGCCATTTTGATATCATCTGAGTCAATCAGAGTAACGGCGCATTGATTTCTGCGCACGTTTGAGGTATTCTTGTATCGCCGTCTCCAAATTTTGGTATAAGAAACTCCCTACTTTACTTGTGTCCAAACATGCCCTCAAACAATCATTAAATCTCCATGAGACCCAAAACCTCGCAGCTTCAAAAATGTTTTCGCGTGTTAGCTATGATAGGTACATGTAGCCAGTCATTTCGAACTTCGTTAATTAATATCCATAGGCCTACTTATTTTGAAACAATGATCAATTTGGTTAAAGGCGTACTAATATTCTCTCAAATATTTTAGATAAACACTTTAAATGAATCACTTAAAGTCGGTTGAAAATTGTTTAGTAGGTTGAGATATAAAAAAAATACAACTTGCAATAATCTGGTTCCCATCCACGCCGCTCCATTTTTACTTATCGCTATGAAAGCGGGGCGCCGGAAGCGAGGACTAGACTAAGCTTTTATAACGTACCTGTACCTGGATTACTTCTCAATACAAATGAGCTAACTCAATTTACGACTAGAGAAATTTACTTTTTTCATATTATATTGATTATTCGTGTTTTTAATAAACGAAGACCAAATACATATTTAGTAAGTTGGAAATGATAGATGCACTAATTATCGGGGTTCAAACTGACGGGCTACCTTATGGAAAGGTGAAGATGAGCTCATTTTGGTTAAACACGGATCCCCTGAGGTAGGAGGAGTTTGCATCCCCTGTCGACAGGTCACATCCGCCTTGAACCCTCAACCTCAATTAGGTAAAGGGAGTAATCCGCAGTAAAAGGAAACAATAAAACCACTGTGTAAAGAACGACGTAACAATTGGTATGAAATACATCGGAGCATTTGACCCAATGACAGGGTATATTGTCAACTAGAATGTTATAAAAACCATAGAATTTGTGAAATGTTGACTTAAAACGAGATTGTTGGAACCTTGTAACAACAACTTCTTTGTCGGTAGCCTATACCTCGATTTAAAAATTGATCATACGCAATACAAGCTCTTACGTATCGAACTAGTTGAGAGACATAAACATCATTTTCAGATGGATATAGAATATTGCTACTTAAAAATTGGGAAGCTGACGATGGAGAAACTGGTGCCATCTTGCCATAAAGTTCAGATGTTAGTTTGCTGTTAACATGTACATAAGCTATCATGTTCAATGAAATTAATTGAAGCTGAGAGTTTTAGTTTCGCATTCAGTGATAACTTTAAGGTATATTTGGAAAACAAAGTGAAATGGGAAGATATGTGCGGATTTTGGGGGGGGGGGGTATTAAATTTTTCAGACGGCAATGCAAGACCTCAACGGTAAGCAGATAAAAAGAACTGCACTGTGGTTCGAATGTTTTTATAAGGGTGGATCTGTAGCTCTCTGGTCTGCCCTAGTATATGTCCAGGCAGTGTTTCAATGTATCTGGGAATAAAACTAATTTATGATATCTCTAAATTTGCAATATCCTAATTCAGTATAATCCATTTTTCAGATAAAGAAATATTAAGAGAGTTTCCATGAATTCAGAAATTAATTTGTCATAACCTTAAATGTGTTTTGTATCCGTACTAGACAATTTTTTCTATATTCCTTGATTCAAATGCTGAAAAATATCAATATGAGTGTAAAATGCAGATTTCCAACATGATTTGATAATTGTGTCTTTTTTATGTTTGGTAGACTTTATTTTCGAAAGCAAAGTCTGTATTTTCTTTGACCTTTAATCGCCAAACTTCAATCGGAATTGGGTTTGTCAGTCGTCCCCGTTTTAACATTTAACCTAGTTCTATTTTACTACTTCATTAACGACTATACGATATTGTAAGGATTATGTAATTTAAGGCGTGTCTCAAAGTTTTGGAACAAAATCTATGAAGTTTGTAATGACCCTATTGAGCAACGACAGCATACCTTACAGAGAAGTTTGCACCAATGCATTGCGCGCACAAGAATATTTGTAATCGAAGGCTTTCTCGAGCCAAATATTTGGGCAACGAACATGATTCATATCATGTTCCTCAAACACAGTGAATATTTTATTTACATTTTGTGTCGTAACACCGCAGCGATAAGTAGACAGTAAGGTAGTCAAGAAATGATTCTGTTGTTCCGTGTTTCCCTTTTAATCCTTGCACTGTTGCAACCAAATTTACCCATTATATGACTAAACATTGAATTAAATCGATAAAAATGAACTAAATTTTCTTTTGACAAACTCGAAATTTGAAACATGATTAAAAAATTGAAAAAAAACATGGGCTGCTTTCTAGTTTCAGTATGAATATACACTGTTTGTGCTTTTGAGACCATTGTTCAATGTAAATGTACGGAATTCAGAAATATGTCGTTAATTTTTTTTTTAAAATGAGCATTGTAAAGTTACTGACACTTTTACCCTAGTACTGAAGTGTTTTTGTTTTTAAATGTAGATTCACTGGATGCAGAATGGGGGTAAATGTGGAATATGCGGGGACCCGTATAACCAACCGCAGCCCCGAGACCACGAGGCGGGTGGAAAGTATGCTTCCGGTATCATATCGAGGCACTACACGGAGGGGCAACTAATTGACGTCGATGTGGATATCACGGCCAATCACAAAGGATGGTTTGAATTTCGACTCTGTCCAAATAACGACGTAAAGAAAATAGCAAGCCAGACATGCTTCGATAATAACCTACTGAAATTTTCCGATAATTCAACAAGGTAAATATAATAGTTTTCTCATAAAGTTTAAATGGTGGTATTCATTGTGCTGAGTAGAACATTCCTATTAGATAGATATTATAGTAAGTAACGCAAGAGTGGTCCAAGACAGTAAAGTTACGAATGCTTAAAATTGTTTTTCTTCTTCAAAATAATCATGATTCTTAAAATGTTTTAATGTGTTTTCAATGTATAGTGTGGTCACGTGTAGTGTAGATGTATTATGTGCCAAATTCCAAATAAATCTATCTATTAAAAAAATCATTTAACAACACCTTCGTACATGTACTTTGTATACAACTACATTATTATATGTATTTGCAATTCAGCGAACTTGCAAGTTTTTCAATAGACATGATTAGTGACTGTTCACAAAGAAGTTTGTGTGTTTAGTCTGATTTGTCGGTATGTCCATTTGACAATTAAGATGATAACAAATACGCAGCTCTTTTAAAGCCATTTCAAAAATGTGGATTAATTCTAATTCGATATGCTATTTCTTGTAGGTATCACATTTCCACGGCAGTCGGCATGCACCATGTCCAGTTACAACTACCCAAAGGCCTGACATGCACGCAGTGTATCTTGCAATGGAAGTACCACGCAGGTTAATTCATTTTATAATTGTACATGTATATGTCAATGGTTATCTGGCAATTAAGTTTGACCTGCGATTTCTTGAAAAGAATATATAATGTGTTATCTTTTAAACACACAAGAAGACGTCATGTCGTGCCAGGTTATACAAAAAATGACATTGATGGATGCTTTAGATCGAACAACCCAAGGCCGTAACCAGGGGGTGCATGTGCACCCCCCATTTTAAAATGAAAATGTTAAAACCTCTCAGTTTCCGGGGGCTTCGCTCCCTGGACCCCCTATCAGGGTCTGTCCTGGACCCACTGGGGGCCTCCAGACCCAATGAAAATGCTAGAATCTCTTAGTTTCCGGGGGCAAAGCCCCTGAACCCCCTACCAAAATTAACTCTGGACCAACCGGGGGTTTAAAACGGTCCAAAGATTGTGCCCCCGACTGTAAAAACGCTTAGGAAATAGTCACCATGCAATAAATCATCAATACATACCAGTATTAATTTCATCAGCAGACGGTTGTGCTCTTAAAAGTCGTGGTAAACCTAAGGCACTGCATTATGAATGGTTGCTTCAACTAAATAGCTCTATTTTGGAGGGCCGGGTTCGATTCTTTCGCCGCAACAAAAGTTTTAAAGATATTTGAAACTGTGTGATTCAAGATTTCTTTTGAAAGTATGAAGAATTATTCTAATGCAGTAACTATTGCATTTCTTTAAAAATTTGAAAACTTTTCTTTAGGTTGGTTATTGCGTTTGTAGGAACTCTGGTGCATGCGCAACTCTTCGGTGTAATATTGATGCATGGAATAAAGAAAAGAATGCTCGGTGGTCCACGTTTGTTTACGGATTAAGCGCCACATAAACAGTTTTATACAACCACATACTTTAGTTTCAAGCAGATGTGATAATATATAAAGAAAACCATATACCTTATAGATACATGTACGACATATACACGTGTATTTTTATCAAGTGGACAAAATTTGTTGAAAAGGTGACTGTTCCTTCGTCAAGCATCCATTGGAAATGACGGTCATAGATGTTTCGAAAATGACCTTAAAACCCGAAGGTCACGTTGACACGATAAAAAAAAAACCCCTCACCTTTAAAGTCGTTAGCACCATACATAGGTCAAACTTTGTGGCATAATGCTTTGGTTACAACCCCTTCCGATTAGGCTTAGGATGTACTCCCGGCATGATTTTTAGCTTTTGGCCTGGTCACCGGCCGGACACCAGACATGGCCAGCCGGTGGCCAGGGCTCTCAGGCAGCATCGGGGAAGTGCCCGAAGAGTTTTAACTCAAGTTAAAATTTCTCCGATGTCCCGTAGATTTTCATAATCGACCACACATCCTTCACACGTCGTTTAAGTATCATCCGATATCCGGCCATCACACCGCCTGACATTCGGACGGGCCTAATACAAGCATCGTTCGTTTTTCATAGGATACTCGGGCGATATTCGTACGATGGCCGGTGAATAGGCCGGTTATCGCCCGGACATCGTAAGATCGGCCGATTAGATGTATTAGATATTCACTGCGTCGCCGGCCCCTAAAATATTTCTCTTTGGAAACAGACGCCGTACGATTACCGGACGGTGCCATTTACGTAAATGATATGTGGCAAATTTTGACCGGTGTTATCCGATGTTGGAAAAATGGCCAAAACCAGCGGTGTACTCCCGACTATCCCCTATCCACGAATACCGGCCGATTACGTCTTTAAATTAAGTTCACATTTTTAAATGGGACATAATACATGCAGACAAACAAAACAATCAAAACCAAACAAAAAAACCCAAAATAAAACAACAACACAACAACAGCAACAAAAATAAACAACAACAAATACATTATATTTTCCCAATTTTAATTTCAGGGAACAGCTGGGGCGTTGACCCGTCAGGAAAGGGTTGTATAGGATGTGGTGTACAGGAAGAATTCTATGGTTGTTCCGATATTGCGATTGACGGCAAGAGTGGTACAATCACAAAAACAACAAAACAGCCTTCAACACCAAACACTACGACAACAACGAAAGCAACCACAACGACAACAAAAGCTACAACCACAACTAAACCAACAACGACAACTAAACCAACAACGACGACAACTAAACCAACAACGACGACAACTAGACCACCAACTACGACAACTAAATCAACAACACAGAAACCTAAAACCACAACCAAGAAAGCAACAGCTTCCCCATCTTCCACAACTGGTGCTTCCAATGGCAGTGGTGTTCGCCCTGTTCCAGGTGGAATGAGCGCCAAAAAGAAGTGTGGGCCGACATATGTATGGAGGAAGATACCAACCATGCAGCAATGGTGCGAGACGAATTGCCGAATGGGCTATTGTCCTTCGTCACACTGTGTTTGTGTGTAAACTTGTATCAGTCTCCGAAACGGCAATGTTATCTTTGTTACAAATACAACCATCATCAAGAAATCTCATGTTTGTGTTTTTTATAAATTCTTTTTTTAAAAGTTTGTATTTGAACCAACATTTTATCGACCAATTTATGAGTTAATACATGTGTACTTCAATCATCCCCATATACACAATTACATGTACAATATATTTCTTTACATACCCTTTTCAAGTGGATAATTTGGTAATTCCAGAGAAAAGAAAACATCAAAGTTAGATGCAGTATTCGATTGTCAAACATTGAAGAAGGAATACAACCCATCTTAAAATCTATTGGGGACAATGTAATGCATAACAATGCAAATTATTCGAAGCAGTTTTTCATTTGTTAACTCTATGTATACTGACAGATAGTAACACTTGCCATAACCACAACACAGAATCACTGAAAAAAGATCTGTTAATAAATGATGCTTTCATGCATGTACATTTTGTATGGCTTCTGATTTGTGATCACGCTGTATGATTCTTCTGATGCAGATACCGTGTAACCAGTCTTGATAAATTTTCAAGGAAAGAGCTGAACCTTGATATCACACTTTTAAATGTATTCTACAAAAAAGAAGTTGGGGTTTTTATTTTTGTTTACTAAAGACGGGAGTTGCCTTAAATATAAAATGGCGAAGTAACAAAGTATCAAACGTAATCATAGTCCAAACAAGCATACAAAATAGGGTGTGGTGCAACGCGGGCCATCGACGAAATCGAAGGCAGGATCAGATGCAATGGAGGAGAAAGCATCCTCTGCTGACCGGTCACACCCGCCGTGAGCCTGTAGTCGAAACAAAGTAAACAGGATTACCCGTCGTCAAATCTAGTATGAAAATGACAGTCTAACAAAGGGTATGAAACAAATCAGTCAACATATGACTTAGTGATAACTTGTAATCGCAAACAAGGTCATTATAGCGACCGTAGAATTTGCGAAACGAGATTCGTTATAACCCTGCAACATCAACTTATTGGTTAGTAGTTGGCCTCGCTTTAAAAAATCATCATGCTCATGGCATGGGATTGAGGCACGAAAACGTTTCACAGAAGTTAGCATATAATGGTATAGTACCGGAATGGTGGTAAGAAAAACGAAGTATATGGACAAAATACTTTGTATCTTGATTTTAAAGACAGGGAAAATCACGGGACTGTCTGGTCAGTGTTCTAGGATGTCACAAGCATGAGTCATATCAATAAATAAAAATTTATAAATACCATGAAGAATACAAAACTGAGAGATGGAGTAAGGCAATACGGAACATCGTAGAGAAGAGAGAGATAAAGCATGCCCCTGTTAATCGAAATTCAGCTTGTAACCGTATATGTTTGACGCAGGTAAACGAAGTAAACCGTAATATGAATGTAAAGAAAGGCCTCATAAGACAGCATTCGACATAATGACAGGTTCTGTTTATTTATCTGACGTTATCACGACCATAGAATATGCGAAATGTTGACTTCATCAAAATGCAAAAAACAGGTCAGCTAATATAGGAGCACAATCTTCATTCAGCTTCTGTTAATTTGGCGCTTCGTGGGTTACTAGTATAGATCCATAATGTATACATACCGGTCAAGGTAGCTCAGTGGTATAGTGTGCACTTCGTAGCCAGGAGGTCGTGAGTTCGAGTCCTGTTCGTGCTATGGCCGTTTTAAACCTAAGACGTGAACATAGGTGGTCATTGCTCAATCACTAAATCTTCAGCATTTAGAGGTGAGAGTCATGGAAAGGTGAAGATAACGGACAGTGGTCAATCTCTTCTTACTCCCTAGAGGTCTATACAAAAGTAAAATGTTGGGCCGAACAACGGATCCCTAGATATCACCAAGATGTGGTGGCCGCCTAGGGAGGAGTAGCATGCCCCTGTCAACCAGCATACTCACTGCTGTAGTCGTACTATCTCGATCAAGTAAACGGCAGCTCATCCTCCCAGTCATCCAATTAGATAAAGAACCGCGTATATCGACTAGTATGTACCCTCTCAACAACAACACGAAAGATCTACTACCAACAGCCAAAGCGGTTGGCACCGTTGGCACAAACCTGTCTCACTTGCAAAGGCCACTATATGTTAACTTGCTGAACGCTAAGGTCTGAAATGTTCATGGGTATTTCCTCAGGCTGTAAGCCCAAGTTAATAGTATAAACGCCGGATTAATATTCTTACATCATTGGGAGTCTATACAACAGCAATATATATACTATTATATTATCTCATATCAGTTAACTATATATATAATATATATATAAGTATATATGTATATTATAATAGTAACAATATATATTCCTATATATATCATATATATATATATTATATAATGACTTAATGATATAATAAAGATAAATAAATAAAATAAAATGAATAAAGATTCAATTTGATGTTCTCTCTTCGATGATACAGTGTACTTGGCTACTACGAGCTAGCTTTTCTCTATCGAAAATAACCAGCTACAAGTGTACTAGTAACTATCTTTTCTTTACTTGAGATAACCGGCTCACCTATGACTACCCTCTTTTCCTTCGAAGTACCCTGGAGCTAAATTCACTAACTAGCTTTACCAACTACTACAGTAAACTAATGTATTTACAAATTCAAGCAGCTAGATGCTTCCGATGTAGTCGGTACTAATAACTGGCTATTAGTATTCTGACATATTTAAAATAACCATTGAAATTTTGAAATTGTTATTAAATCATATCAAATCTGAACGTAAAATTATGATGACGATTTCGTTGCGCCTGTACGTTAAAGTGAACGACAATGTGTTTAAAAACATGTAGGGCAAAAAGCGTCAGATCTTTACATCAACAAACTAATGTCCATATTATCCGTGTCAACTTCCGCGTAAAATGGCTGAAGTATACTAGTATTGCAAAATGGCGTAAAACATCAAACAATCAATCAATCTGTGTCAACTGATTCTTTCTTTAGCTTTCAATATTGAGAATATTTCAGACTAAGACATTATGACAGACGGACAAACTACGTCCAGGCAGCCCTCTTGAATCTGAAACTCAAGTGAACTACAATAATCATTGCTATTATTTATGGATTTTTAACGGTCTGTAGTAAGCATGCCCTAAAAGTTTATAGATTTAAGGTAGTTCATTAGAAGTCAGTAATATCAAAATAACCTAAATACGTGTTGTGCCATCTGCGCATATGCCCTATATATAACTGTAAGCATTTACTTTGTTCTTGTAACTTCATAACACCACCAACAAGGATCTTAGTAGTACTAAACAAACTCGCACAGATTGTCAAAGAAATAAAAATTACTGAGATTTTATGATTGAGAATGGTGTTCACGGGCATCTGAAGATGTCTACTTTCACAAGATTGTTGATATTCTCGAGGACCATGTTTACAGATCTGTGGAATATGACGACATTGATCTGCAATTGCTTCTTAACACCCTAATACCCAGATAAAAAAAACAGTCAGAAGAATATGGACGCCCAGGAGATCACAGTGAGCATCAATGGTTTTAAATTCAGACTAAAGAGAGCGGTGGCCACCAAATTACCAAATCTGAGAGTCACGTCTGCACAAACAGAGTACTTCTTTGATAGATCAAGTCAATGTTTTGAGGCGATTTACAACTACTGCTCGGTAGGGAAGCTTCATATTCCCCTCACCGTTTGTACTGGAGAGTTCCTCGAGGAGTTAGAATTCTGGGGGATCGAAGCAACGGAGCTGGAAACATGCTGTCACCACCGTTACGTATTGTTCAAGCGTGAGCAGGAGAATCTGAGAAGATTTCTACGATGCACTGCTGAAGAAGAAGTTCGTCACGATGAAGATGAAAAATCTACAAACAGTCCTCTTAAAAACAGGCTTTGGAAGATTCTTGACAATCGAGATAGTACCAAAGAAACGAAGGCTAGTATATATAGAATATTTTTAAATGTAGATATCCGTTCAAGTTTGATTTACAGTGTGTATAACACATTTTTTTTAACATATCAGTAAGTATCCAATAATTTTACCTCTAAGACAAATTCTTCAAAAATCAGCTGGTACTATATTGACAAAATATATATTATACAAAAGCATTGTCGATAATTAAAAATATCTTCATTTGAATCAAAGAGGTTATCAAATTATTTAAACTGTTCAAATGCAATTTTGCGAGCTATAATTCCACCACATTGAAGCGCACAACAATTGAATTGATGAGAGCATTGACTGATCAATGAGAGCGTTGAATCAAATATTGTATTAAGGCGCGCATCAAATCAATTACTGCTCTCTTTAAATGAATTATAATGTGCGGATTAATTCAATTACTGCTCTCATCAATTCATCAATGAATTATCGCGCGCATTAATTCAACTGATGAGAGCAA
>CAJDSM010004984.1:0-13103 GCA_903981925.1 Ostrea lurida
GTAGAGCTGACAACACGCTTAATTTTTTAAATGAATCCAACTGGTATTTACATGTACATATGTACATGCTGTTATAGTACTGTTTTGTTTAAACATTAAAGCTGCTGCGTGTCGTTGCTAGTCCATTTAGAGTGTTATGTTGTTTTATTACTGATCTTGTATCAGAAATGAATGGGTTATAAAGGAGAAAATCAATTAATCAATGTATATAGCACTTAATAATCACAAGAAGGTACTGGAAATTTTCCACCCCAACCCGGGGTCGAACGTGCGACCAACGGCACCAGACCGTCAAACCCAGCGCATTAGCTCGCCCGGCCACGACGTCTTCCCCCCCAAAAAGGAAGTTTGCCATGTTCCTATAGTACTGCTAATACAATCATGGTTCAGAGTTTAAGATATTTTATATCCGATGCAGTCATTGGCGAATAAAAGTTGGTTTGCAGTACGTGGTAAAGCAGGACATGTGTGATACGATTCAAATTCAATTAAAATTTTACAGAGAGAGAGAGAGAGAGAGAGAGAGACGAGAGCAGACGAGATGCGAGAAGAGAGATTGACGAGACGAGAGAGAAAGAGCATGAATGGATTTTGTCCTAACTGTCTATTTTAAACATGTCCAATAAACATATACAGTGCTGTCCAATTTTTATTTCAAATCAGTGACTGTTCTCAAATATCTACTTCATATCGAGTACGCTTCTCTAATTCACAAAGTTTATAATGTAATGTTCGAGTTATCGTCTGGCGATTCATGTCTACTGATCAATATGAACTCTTATCAATGCAGCTAATTTAAGCCCCGCCCATAAAAACTCGGTATTGCAGCACCGAGAGTTGCCACTTTAGACATCGTTATTCCTGTCACTATTATTATATATAACAATGATTGAGTCCTATATCAGATTATTGAATAGGTCAATACTTACGTTTGAGTGAAGAATAGTCTCTTGGCTGATGTATAATACGAAACAGTTTTTCACATGTATTTCGACATTTCCATATTCGTCGAGTTATAAGTGTAGAAGTATGTTTAAATATCCGTGTTACCTACACATGTACAACAGCGACTAGCGGAATGTTTTAAATTAAGCTGAGTAAGTTTAAATGGACTCCCCGATTTATTTTTGTGTACGACATTATTCAGCTTACCAGACAGACATATAATATGGATTAGTTCACATGTACACATGACAGTACACTTTTCATTTATAACGTCTCTACAGTACATATTTACAAACAGCATTACAAATTCCAAGCATACCGTCTCAACTGAGTGAATTTAGATATTCAGGGGTATTACATGTAGCTAGCCATTTTTGCACGAGATTATTTTTCTAGAAAGTTGACGGAATAATTCAAAGAAACACGGGCTTTCATTTTGGACAGTGTTTCGTCTGGACCAGTCATAGAAGGAACTGCCGGAAGATCAGAATGTCCACCAACAATCATTGAAGGAACTTCCAGAAGATCAGGAATGTCCACCAGTCATTTGAAGGAACTGCCGGAAGATCAGAATGTCACCAATCATTGAAGGAACTTCCAGAAGATCAGAATGTCCCACCAAATCATTGAGGATACTGCCAGAAGATCAGAATGTTATGACTGTTTGTGTAGGTCACGTGTCATGGACGATTCGCACAGTCACTCTGATGGCCAGGGAATGTCGGTTTGCCGTCCAAAGAAATAACTCGAATAGAAAACTTTATAAGAAATTTTGGACAATGTTGTGTCATTGTAGGGTGTTCATACATAGCCAGAAAATATACCATGTAAGCAGGGACTGTCGTTAGAAAATTTATGTTTGGTTTTTGCATGACATGTTCTGTCTAATTTTCAGTGACTAGCGTCTTCACTCACAAAGTGGATTGATATGTTAAAAGATTTCAATTTTTCTGCAACGAAAAATGACTACCTTGAATGAAAACGTCGAAATACAGTAACACTGGTAACATGAGTATTATCTTGTGTTATCAGATCAGGAACGATTCATTTCCTTTCTATTGGCCCAGACACTATCAGAAAGCACCAAGTTGATTTCTTTACCATTGCTGCTTTCCCTGGAATGGTTGGGGCGATTGATGGGACTCGTGTGCGGATCATAACTCCCAGTGAACACGAAGTGGAGTATGTCAACCGCAAAAACTTTCACTGCACAAGTGTAGCGATTGTATGTGACGCCAGTTATAGGAGTTTAGACATGGTAACAAGCTAGCCGGAAGCGACTCACGATGCTAAATCATTTCAGGAAGTGTGGTCTATTTCAGGTCTTTCGGCGACGTTTGCTGCCTGTGAAATGCAACCCTCTCGGTGATAACGATTATCCTGGGAAAGACCGGAAGCTGACACCTTTTATTACACAGGGTGGACCACAGTCACGGTACAATAGGTAAGGAAACAGAGCACTTTCAGGTATAAATAGTATTCGTTCATGTTACGAGATATGCTTTCACACTTTCTAGTGATAGATTGATAGAAGTGTCGATCTACAAAGTAGATACAAAGTTAAATAAAAAAAATACCTTCCCATCTACAAGCCAAAGGATAAAATTTAACTAGTAAAAATAAAAGATCGGGGGAAATCGAACCTCTGGACGCACCAGAAATGATCCCAAGAAGGAGTAAGCGTGCCCTGCCTATCGGTCACATAACCCAGTACGATAGGATAAGTAACATGCCCCACTATTATCCAGTGTGTTGTCCCTTCCACTATCTTCTTTTAAGGTCACACAAGTGCACTCGAACTTCGTTGAGAGAACAACCGGTCACTTGAAAAGATGATCCAATAATTTCCATGGAGAAATTCGTCAGAATCCCCAAACGTGCCAGCAGTATAATCATAGCATACCTAGTTTTGATTGATATTGCCAAAATGTTAAATCCACCCATACCTGACGATGTTGACAAATTAGATGCTCACAACGAAAATAGGAATGCCAAGAAATAGCAGTCTTTCATACAGATGGTGGAACTTTCCGAAACCACTTTGTTCTGTTCATTTTATATAAGCAGGTGTGCTATTCCAAAACACATTTAAACATATAGTTATATTACACACATTTTGAATAAATATCAAATGTAAATAAATGCGTGTCACGGCGCTTATCATTTACCACTTGCATCTCCTTCAGTTCTGGACATCTGAAGTCGTAGCAACTAGTTTCGGAAGTCTGATTCTCGATTTCTAATTGCAATTTCTCATTTTGTAAATGCGTGTCGATCATAGTATAGATGCAGCGATTGGTAAAGCATAAACTTTGCTGTGGAAAGTGACTAAGATTATGTGTTACTGCCAATTTCCTGAATCATTGGAACTGAGGACATATATACCGTGAGTCATAATACCGTCAGATTCACTGAAATATCTTATATATTGACGATTTGAAAGTTTTTACTGGTGCTTGTGGACAGAACTTCCGGTATCCTTTTTCTTGTATTTGTTTAATGTTCAATTCCTTGGGTATCCTAGGTACATTTTTGATAATAGTCTTAGAATTTACGTTGATGAAGTGAAATACCAGTGAGTATACATTTATTTATGGTATAACGACGATGGTTGGATACATACCCGATGGTACGGTAAGATTCTATTTGTTGTTGATCCCCATAACTCTCCAATCAAAAGTGACCGACAATTTGCATGGCATATCGGCCAAGGGTTTATGGGGAGCGGAGTGGGCAGAAAACCCTTGGCTAGCGATGGTGATTGGATACATACTCGATGGTACGGTAAGATTCTATTTGTTGTGAAACAGATCTAACTCTACTCATAAGCTGCGATAGATGAATTAGGCAGTTGGCCTATTTTGGGGATGCCCAGTGCCTCCGTTGTTCGTATTTTCCAATCTCACATTATTAAGAAATTGACTGATCTAGATATATTTAATTACCCATTTGTTTCACACCACGTTGTGCGTCAGCCAGTTCTGCTTTTCTGTTCATCTGAACATTATGCCACTTCCTCTCAACCCCTCCTTCGTTCGCATGGTGGAAGAAAAGACACTGATGACATCTGGTATTTTCCTCCTGATCCAGGTCTCTCGAGTCGTGACTGTCGTAACCCCAATTCCAAATTTTGCGCGGAGAATACTTTTGTGTTCTTCTACAAGCTTACTGAGATACAAACATTCGTCTGTTGTCCCGTTTGGTTTTCTTTTCTTAGGTGTCTGTGACGATTGACTCTCTTGAACTCTTTCTGCCATATTTTCAATGACGATTGATGCAGACGAGAAAGACCATTATAAATGTTTAATTGCTTGCCTGTCACGTGCAGCATCATTTTTTTTATCTATCTCATTTACTAACATTGCATAACACAACAAATTTGTAATATTTTTTTATTAGCAAACATTTCAAAAACGTTCACCTCGGACACAATCAAAGGAAAAGCGGAAATGATGCATTACATAGCAACGATAAACCTAAGCAGATTGTGATGTACTTGGCTCAGGACAACTAAGCATATTGCTTAGAAGTTTTATGCACGGAAGTTTTAAAGAATCTTACTTAGCTAAGAATGTGCTCAAGGTACATAAAACTATTCCTAAAATGTTTCTACATCGACTCCTAGACCCACTTGAGATTTAGATCACTCGTTTTGACTTGCAATTGATATCACAGTATTCTCATTGTTATTCCTAAAACAATGATTTACTGACAGTCGTTCACATGATTTCCATATTACATACTCGGTGGAGAATTAAGTGGGTGTCTTGCCAGTGTTAATCCAAAATTCTGAACCTTAATCTTCAGCGCATAACCTCTTCGTAACTTGGGAGTTGTTCAGTAGAGTTGGACTCAAGGCTGTCGTAAGACGGTGGTGGCACCGCATTAGCTGAAGGGTTCTCGTCACCACTTTCTGTGCGATAATTTGGTGATGGTTCAGTGGTACACATATTAGACACAAGACTGTTGTAAGACGGGGGTGGGATCACATCAGCTGAAGGGTTTTCATCGCCACTTTCTGTATAACTTGGTGTTGGTTCAGTGGTATTCGACACAAGGCTGTTGTAAGACGGGGGTGGAACCACATCAGCTGGAGGGTTCTCGTCACCACTTTCTGCCTGACGACTTGGAGATGGTTCAGTGATATTAGACACAAGGCTATTATAAGACGGGGGTGGCAGCACATCAGCAAAAGGGATTTCGTCATCACTTTCTGTGTGATGACTTGGTGATGGTTCAGTGGTATTAGACACAAGGCTGTGGTAAGACGGTGGTGGCGCCACATTGGCTGGAGGGTTTACGTCATCACTTGCCGCTTGAGAGGAGTTAGGCACAAGGCTGTGGTAAGACGGGGGTGGAACCGCATTCACTGAAGGACTTTCGTCTCCAATCTCTGTGTAGTTCTCGTCAAGTTCTAAAAGCTGATCGGAAACACGCACAAAATTTTGGGATGATTCAGACTCGGCATCTGTGTTATCAGTGCTGCTGTTATTTCTCCAAAGTCTCAACCGTTTACAAAACACACATTTTGATGTCAACGCACTAAAGCAAGTAGAAAACACTGGTTCACAGACGTTGGATATGCAAAATTCTGGCAAACGACCTAGTGAGTCCCAGAAACAATCGGTACATTCTGAAAAACACCGACGCGTACGGGACTTAAGGCAACACAAAAAAGTAAAAAAGGCAATTGCACCAAACCATCCAAAAATTTGTTCTGTGGGATTCATTGATGGAATGTTGGTTTACATTGGGACTGCCATTGTATCCATTAACCTTTCATTGGTGGAGTGGAGGTTTACATTGATGGAATGCTGGTTTTAGTTGGTGGAGTGCTGGTTTACATTGTGGAGTGCTGGACTGTCTTTGTATCCATTAGCCTTTGAAAAAAAAATATCAGCATACTTACATGTTTTGCCAAAAGATAACTATCCCGTGACAAGATAATTTAAAGCGACAATTAACACGCAACGCCATTTTGTGTGTGTCTGTGAGGATATTTAGATGTGTTTTTAGGTATGTCTTAGGTGTGTTAAAGGCTTATTCTGTGAGTGTTTGTAAGTGTTATTTGATGTGTTTGTAATATTTAATCCCGGATGAGGTATGTCAATGTTTATGTGTATTTGTATGATTAAAATGTCTTTACAAGTGTGTTTTAGGCATGTGTGTAAATGTAACAATGTATGTTTGCAAGTGTACTAACATGCGTTAGTAAGGGTGATCCGCGTGTGTTTAAAAGGGAGATTAATGTGTTTGCAAGTGCATTGTGTGTGTTTGAAATTGTGCTGTAATAGTGTGTTTGTTTTGGGTGTGTTGGTAACTCTTTTTCACGATTAGGAAACAAGATACACATTTTGTTAGAAATCACTGTGATTGCTCACACAAGTACTCTGAAGTAGATATTAAGAGCATGCTTGGGTTTATTATAGATAAGATTTATGTAGTCTTTTGAAACCATGTCTTCCAACTAGCTGTTGGTATTCCTATGGGCACTAATTGTGTCCCCTTATTGCCATACTTATTTTTATATTCATACGAAGCAATTTTTTTCAAAAACTGTTACAGAATACAAACAAAAACCATGCCGTGTCCTTCAACCTTACATATAGGTATATAGATGATGTCTTATCAGTTAACAATCATAATTTTCATAATTATGTCCATTTGATATATCCTGACGAACTCGAAATAAAGGACACCACAGAATCTAACAGATCTGCTTCATACATGTTTTTGGATATTTTACTTAATATTGACTCTAATGGCAGATTGAAAACTACATTATATGATAAACGTGATGACTTTGACTTTGCAGTCGTCAACTTTCCTTTTCTATGTAATGATGTACCACTGTCACCTGCATATGGTGTGTATGTCTCTCGGTTGATTCGATGCGCAAGAGCGTGTCATATGCGTTTGAGGACTTTTTAAAGCGAGGCCAACTACTAATCAAAAAGTTGATATTGCAGGGTTATAACGAATCTCGTTTAAAGTAATCATTTCGCAAATTCTACAGTCGCTATAATGACCTTGTTTACGATTACAAATTATCACTAAGTCATATGTTGACTGATTTGTTTCATACCCTTTGTTAGACTGTCATTTCCGTAGTAGATTTGGCAACAGGTGACCCCTTTTACTTTGTTTCGACTACGGGCACACGGCGGATGTGACCGGTCAGCAGAGGATACTTACTCCTCCATGACACCTGATCCTACCTTCGCTTTTGTCGGAGGTCTGTGTTGCCCTACACTCGATTTTGTATATATGATTTTGCCATTATGATATCGCTTAACAGATTGTTAACTTCGCCAATTCATACTTGTAAATATGTGCTAAAGTCACTAAACTATATCATTTATGATGCTAAGGTGAAGATAACGAACATTGATCAACTTCATAATTCCCATAAGGAATATAAATCCAAAGTTGGGCAAACAAGGATCCCTGGATATACAAGAGATGGGGGTCAGTTAACTAGCAGGAGTAAGCACCCCTGTCTACCGGTCACAACAGCCGTGAGCCCTCTATCGTCATCAGGTAAACGGAGTAATCTGTAGTTAAAATAAGTGTACTCAGAACGGCTTAACAATTGTTATGAAACACACCAGACAGCATTTGGCGACATGACAGGTTGTACTACCAAGCTAGATCGTTTTAATGACTATAGAATTTTTAAAACGAGACTGTAAAAACCACTGTAATATAAACTTTGTATCAGTAGCCAGTCTTTATTTACAAAATAGCCATACGCAGAACAAGCTCTTGCATATTAAATCAGTTGAGAGACATAAACACCGTATGCAGATGATAATGGAATATTACTTCATAAATATGGGAAATCGACGATAGCTATATATAGAGAAGCTGAAATAATCCGTTTGTCATAATATTGAGTTGTTAGTTTGCCGTTAGCATCAATACTTCAATAAAATATTTAAGTACAAAGCAGAAGTGCAAGACTGTGGTGTATTTTATTTCGGGTTTTCTAGAATTTATCGAATCGAAAAATGAATGAAAATTATTAATAGAAAAAACATCGTCGATATATGTAAATATCAATTAAAGATATTTTCATGCAGGAGCTTTTGGATAAATTCGACCTCTTAAGAATACACAAACGGGTCAGCTAACAAAGGAGCACTATTAATAGCCATTTGAATTTCAACAGACTGTCAAAAGACCTGATCACCAAAGGCTACGAAAATATTTGTAATGAGGAACTCCAAAATCGTCCAGAGACCTGTGCGTAGAATCAGGGTGGTGTTTAAACGGTGATTTTTTTTAATGACTATTCACTAGATTTCAATATTTCGTTTTTCCATTTTTGTTGAATAAGCAATTGACTATGATGTCAAAAATTCTATTTGTGAGGTCAGGTCATGTACAGTGTTGAAAACTCATATTTTTAAATGTTGATTTGAGAAAAGTTTTGTGATTTCAAATTTACTAGAAGTTCTTAAAATATATTCAGATTTACACCGCTTCTGGGATATGTGCCCCCCCCCCCCTCCCCCGGTTTTATTTTGAATAAAATTTATCCAAGTGAGATAAACACTGTTTATTTCTCTCCTTTTTATCTGTACAGTTCAAAATTTCAATACGTATAATAGATGTAAAATTAGTTAAGATTTTAGCTCATCTGAACCGTCCGTCGTCTTACTGTCCGTTCGTCCGTCTGTCTGTAAAATTTTCGCATTTTCGACTTCTTTTCCAGAACTGCTGTGCCAAATTTAACTAGACTCGGTACAAATCATTCGTGGGTTAAGGGAATTCAAGTTTGTTCAAATGAAGGAACAGGCCCCCATCAAAGGGGACATAATCACGAAAATACAAAAATAGTGTTGTGTCATTTAAAAATCTTTTCAAGAACCTCTGGGCTAAAAAAAAACCTGACATTTATATGAAAACTTCCTGGTATAGTGAAGATTTAACAAATTATGGCCACTGGGGTAGGATGAGGACACAATAGGGGACAAAAATTTAGCATAGATTTATATAGTATAGCATCTTATAAAAAAATCTTCATCTCAGGAACAGTCAGTGTACAGTTTGGCAAATAACATGTACAATGCAGATTCAAGTTTATTTTAATGGTGGTCCATGAGGTCAGGATGAGACCACAATAGGGGACCAAAAGTTAACATACATGTGTAAAGGAAAGAATATTAAAAAATCTTCTTCTCTTCTTCTCAAAAATAGTCAGTGTTCAGTTTGTCAAATAACGGAAGTATTAAAGTTTGTTCAAATGGTACCCCCCCACCCCTCCCCCGGCCGTCAAGATGGGGGACACAATTAGTATATCAATTTGATTGTCTTATCTGTTCAGATGCAGGATATAATATTGTCTAATATCCTGTAACCTGTTGCGATCCCATTACAATCAGCAGTTTTTCTATCTAACTTTTAAAAGAGACAGTATTTCTATTTAATAGCAAGCGCGCTTTTTAGGCGGAAGCGCCTATTGCAATTGCTTATGTGACCTTTTACGTCACGGAGGTCAGGAGCCCTTTTTCCTGGTACTCCAAACGGAATTCACATAAACAAAGGGCATGCAACTCGCTAATTAAATTCGGGATAACCATCAGAACAGGGTAACGGCAGTTAAAACGGCTTTAAATCGAACACTTTTATTGGATTATCATTCATGAATCTAAAAATTGAGCAAAGAAACAACGTCTAAGCGATCTAAATAAAATAACGAATCAGACAGTGAATTCTCTCTCTTTGTTAATATCAGTGTAAGTCAGTATAAATATCAAATCAACATACGTAAAACCGGTACATACAGAAGTATTGATTCAAGAAAGTTAACAAGATTTAATAATATAAATCAATAAACAAACAAAGTTGTAAGCCGTCGGCCTTTTGAGCTCCCAAAGAATATGCAAATGCAAATGTACTTACTACCGTTCTCTTCTACGATAATTTATCTACAAAACCATGAATAGCATGACTGCATTCATTGCCTCTTATCTCTGGAAACTGCATCAAAACATGGCTCGACTGCTCTATTTTCCGTTTTGCTATGTACTGATGCCGCACAAAATGAGTGCGTGAGCTTGATTGGCTAGCACGCTCGTCTAAAATTACGTTTGGAAATTGTGGGAGTTATCTATAGTAAGACATGACGCAATCTTGAATGGCACAAGTTGTTACATACATGTATCTATTTGATGTTCAACATTGGCCATAATTGATAGTATTTAGTTAGTTGCATATAGGGGGAAAAAGCTACAAAAATTAGAAAGGTTGGACCCCCCCCCCCTCTGTTTTCTTTATGATCAGCATAGACACGAAAATTAGGGGTGTGGGGGAGGATAGCAAGACTGATACCCACCCAACCTTTTAATTGACAAGTTAACGACCGTTACCGTATAAAATTTTCACATGGAAATGGAGATATATCAGGTAACTGGCCACCTCAAAGTACTTTTACAAATTTATACGCAAGTAAAAAAGAATATGACCTCGAAAGTTTAGAATTGAAGTCCAGTATAGCGAAGAAGAATTAGTCCTCCAATTTAAGAGATTGCAACCCTAGAAATAAAACTGAGAAATCCAATGATGAACATGTTTATTATATAAAGTACCCCCCCCCCCCCCCAACCTCCAACTCACACTTGTACCTGAATCACAGGCACTTAGAAGCTTATGATCATATAGTTTTGGGGTTTTACTACGGTGGGTTATACTGTTACATGCAGTCTTCAATGTCTATAACACCAATAAGAGGTTACTTGTCATCAACCCATACCAGGTACAAATTAAGTTATTAAATATAAACTTAAACTCTCTTAATTTGCTCTGTTTTCAATATATAGGTTGCATACTGTGACAATCCAAATAATATCTAGCTAATCTTTAAAATTACATTGAATTAATTCTGGATGAAATCGATTTTTAGTTTCAGTAAGTCACTTGTTTATGAAAATGATTCATTCATCCGCCGAAATATTTTAAAATTTCCATTCGGGATGTCTCAGTTTTTTATTTTCGATCACGTGTTAATTCCCGAGACGTACGAAACAACTTTGGATTTTTTCAGTGGCTAACAATAGTTAACAACGTCTCCAGTTCAAAATTTTTATTTTATTAACAAAGCAATATTTTCACGATTTTTTGGGTGGTAAACATTGTAAAGTTTTATTGCGATTTATACAACAATACTTCAATTTTTTCAACACACCGAGTATAAAAGTTTCATCTTGTGCGGTATCAGTACATAGCATTTCGTGGTGAGAAACGGAAAATCGAGCAGACGAACCATGTTTTGATGCAGTTTTCGAGATAAAAGGCAATTGAATGCAGTCATGCTATACATGGTTTTAAGATAAATTATCGTAAGAAGAGAACGGTAGTAAATAATTTTGTATTGCATATTCTTTGGAGCTCAAAAGACCTACATTCCTTGGGAGAGTATCACTCGAAGCTAATACCTTGGTATATTATTGTATACAGACGTATATCTATTACAGAAACAAGTGCCTGTGCCCCAAACCCACATAAATATTCAACATTTTTGAAACCATACCCATTCACATATTCCGTAGAAAATCTTAAGACCCAATCATACTATATTTCATATCAAAAATTGTGACCTGTTCATGTGTATAGTTTTCTTAGGGATGGGTATTCGCCAAAAATTTTGTATCGGCGATATTATCACAATTTTTTTCTTAATATCGTGATAAATACGCGATATTTAGGACATTGCATTTTTCATTATATATGTCTCTCATTATTTCAGTACTCTATGTGATTAACACTAAAACAGCAAATTGGTTTACTTAAACATTTAATTTGTATTAGAAAACTGTAAGGAAAAAAAATAACGAAAAAAATGTCAGATCAGATAAAAAAATCATGATGACTCCACAACCTATGTCAGGAAAAAAATAAAGATATGACTAATGGCAAATATAATGTAAATATGTTGAGCATTTAAACGATAGACATTTGCAAACTTTTAACCAAATCAGATTTTTGTATAAACATGATTTTTTCTGAAATTTACATATCGTAAAAATACCGATTTTTCGTCCGCCGGTATCGCGATATGTATTGTGGGACATTATCACGATATACCGATATATTCGATAAAACCTCACATCCTTAATAGTTCTTTTCCATGCAAGTGTATTTTGCAATTGAAATACCTGGATTCATGTTGTTATATATCGGGGGAAATGTCACAATATTCATGATTTATACAAATTGTATTAGAGGATGAATTCCAGCGAATAAATCTATCATTCATGTGACGTAATGCATGTTAAATTGTCTACCCATTGATATAACAGATTATGAAAATTTGCATTTCATTGATATATTTGACTTGTCAGAAAAGCGACCCATTCCCCTATAGCACGGCTGTGTTATACCAAGATATAGGAACCCGTGAATTAGAAACAGTAATTGCCCTTTAAGAGTATACGACCGGTATTGATCTTCAGGACACAAAATCAAAAGTCAGGCCGTAATTCATGCTTCCGCCTAACAGTAGTCTCAATATTTGATTATATTTATTTCCCTGTTGATACGTGGTAATCAATATTAACCTGAAACAGGTTTAGACATCCTTATTCGGGTCAATATTGTCATGTAGGATCATGGCTGAAGCCTATGTTAAATGGTGATCAGGTCCGTACATTGGGCATACTTACGTTTAAATGAAGAATAGCCTCGTGATTAATGCATCTGTATATTTCGGATGCATTTCGAAATTTCCGTATTCGTTGTGTTGTGACTTATGTGTACCCGTTTCACCTGCATAAATATAATCGCGATCAGAGGAACGCTTTAAATTCCAGTTGATTAACTTTAAATGGACAAGGATCCCAGTGTTGTTATTGAGTGTATAGTTACATACTACTCGGATTTCTAACACATCGTGTTATCCGTGACACTCTCTTCTGTCTTCTTTAATTTTGGATAGTTTTCTTTTGACAATAATGCGAAATGATTCAAAATTTTCTCTGGTGCATCTGTACACAGTCACACAGCATTGCGCTTTCCCTCCATGCGTGACCAGTCCCCGGGACCAGTCCGACAGGATCACAGAGCTGTTAGTTTATATTGATTCTGTTTTACATACAACTGTTATGTACATGTATGCACGAATATGCATGGATGTCTTTTGTATACGTTTCTAATCA
>CAJDSM010004986.1:3400-17719 GCA_903981925.1 Ostrea lurida
ATATCTACATATATCGCGATATGAAACAGCCCCTTTTCTGCTCTAATACAAGGGCTCATTTGCATAAGAGCGGTTATTGCCTGTAAACAAGCGCCAGTTTCACGATACCTGCTACAGTCATTTACACAATTTTTTGAATTATAGATTCTGCATTTATTATACTTATTTTGAAAAAGTTTGGGTGCAACTTTTTACTTATATATTGTGAAGGACGGTAATCGAAAAAGACGTGGGCAACTCCGTTAATTCGGAGGGCTGTCAATGTCTTTGCTTGATTGTATTACCGAGTTTTCGAAAAAGTATCCTGCTCTCGTAACTTTCACCCTGAAGGATAATTTCTTATCGTTTTGACTTATTAATAAATTCTCCGCTGGAAACGCATATTGGTGAAAAATTGGCATTATAGAAGGGCCTGTTGTTTGTCTTTCCGAAGATAAAGTGTTAACGTTAATCATAGCTGACGTCACGTCAATTAGTATGAGGGAAATGTATTATTACCTCGTCACAGTCAAGGTTACGGGAAGATACTGGTCGCTCGGTGGTTTTAACCGATACAATTAAAATTTGGCGATTGTTGAATTTGAGGTGTACATTCACCCAGATCTACTGGCTTTTCTTTATGGAACCTAACGTAATTGCGTCTTAGACACCACCAATTGTATAGTTCAGAGGTAAACGTATTTTCCCAATCAACGAATTTGATTCCATATATGAATAGCCTTCATAAAATTTGATAGCTGTTCATTATCATACCTTTCATGTTTAGGGAGGTGGACGAACAAACGTTAGAAAGGACCACTTTCTACTTTGTAATGTAGGATTATGAAGTCGGTGAAAACGATAACGTCTTAAGTTTTCCTGCGTGATTAAGCATAAATTATTGTTGTTGCCATAATTCTGACTTGCCACTGAATCTAATTGCAGAAGATGGCCACTTTCTGTGCACTAAGACAAACAGAGAAATATTCATCCAGTACCATCAGCATGAACAAAATCTACGCTATGAACTTATATTATAATGAAACATCTCAGCTGCCGTTTTTTCAAAATTAGAGTATTTGATCACTCATTAAGAACAATGCTGTTGGGTAGAATGTTTTGAATGTGGAATGCGATTCAAATAATTGAGGAAGCAGAATTAATGAATTCATGAATATCCTCCGGAAGTAACGATTAAAATTGCGTAGACAGCGAAGTATTTTTCTGAACAGCATGGATATTAGTGCCTTTTTGCCCAGATTCGGTGGAAAAGAATATGCAGACAATACTGAAGGGATGGGCATCGCAAATTGGCCTTCTAAGAAGAAATAAATTTATGGACGATAGTGACAACATAGTGATAACATGTTTGGTGGATATATTTGCTAAGGTTAGGAGTATAGAAGAAAACAATTGCCACGTTATAAAAACTAACAATGCCGCCTCCTATATAAGTCTTATGAACAAAAGCTTTTATCTATCCAGCAGTGCTATCAAGGTTCTCACATTTTTTCCCCCAAAGATACTATTGAAACTTCGGATAGTGAGATGTACCAAAAAGGCGAAGTAACATGTGTCAAAACGTAATCACAATCCAAAAAACATATGACACAAAGTCGAGTTACGGGCACACGGACCTCGCGCAAAAGCGAAGGTAATCAGGCTGCCTGGAGGAGTAAAGCATCCTCGCTGACGCGGTCACCACCCGCCGTGAGACCTTAGTCGATAATAATCTTATCAAATACCTATTGTCTATGTATAGAGGAAAGATAACGAACAGTGATCAAAATTCTTCGTAGTCCAAATAGAGATACAAAAACAAAAAGTCTGCAAACACGGACCCTGGACACACCGAGGTGGGAAAGGTGCCTAGGAGGCGTAATGCATCCCCGTTGACCGGTCCACCCACCGGGAGCCATAGTCTTGATGGTAAACGGAACAATCCGTAATCAATGATCAGTGTGTGAAAAACGGTAACAATGGCTTATGAAAGTCCTGGTGTTATAGTTGGCTAGATGGACATTGAGACAATTCCTTCGTCAAATATGGAAACGTTATAATAGTATTATGTCAATACCTTTCCTAAGTGTGTTCAATTTCAATTTTTCTTGACATAAATATACAAACTTCCAGTGTTATTACGAAAAGTTCCATCTATGGTCTATTAATGAAACGCAACTGATTTAATAAATACCCGGAGGTACTTGCATTGACTTAAAAATTACAAATAAACTCTCTCTTTCATATTATAATCCCTAGCTCCTTAGCACGGCACTTTCCGTTAATGGTGCTGACCTCACATTTAAGTATCATTTTGTATATATAGGGAAGTAAGACCTCTATACCTAAGGAAACATTTTTTGTGACAGCTGAGAAAATTGAAATCAATTAAGGTGTTAATTTATTATCTAAGTACATTTTTAATATATGATACAGGCCATTACACCTGTGCCAAACTATATCAAAGGATAATAAATATATATTTTCTGAAAGTAACTTGATCCAAAAGTCGACCACTCGAGTTGACAGGTGCGGTCATCAGATCACAGAGACACGTTGTATGTGTTTGGACATGAGAGTTAATACTCTTGTTATTCGCCATTTATTATCTGATGATCCGCGACTGTCAACGAACGTGATTCAAACCTTCGGATCAAGTTAACTGTAGTAAATGATAAATTTATTAATAACCCTTACCCACTTTTCAAATCGAGTGTTATAAGATTAATGTGTTCCAATTAAACCATTACCGTGAATTATGTGTTGTTGTACATCGCAGTTTTTGTCTATGGACTGGCACTCGACATTCTGCACAAAAAGTGCGTCGATGCATTGTACGTCACAGTTTTCAGAGAATACTGATACGTGTAATCGGAAATATCCACAGTGTGGGATCCGGAAAGTGGATCACACTCTGAAATTTTACAGTATCAACACTCGCGATCATGAGTGGTCTATAAGTAAAGATTGAATGAAGAGGAATCACCATTGCTGTTTTTGTAATTAAATAAAACATGCAAATAAAGAGTTCATTCTTTATCTTTACCATACTACATTGTTTACAAATGCTTGAACTGAATAAAAATTTGGTAATAGCTTCACAATTATTTACTTATTTCAATTTAAGATCTGAAGGGGCAGAGATAACTTTCATTGCTTCCAATATAGCGTCTTTGTGTCAGTGATAGAGAGGCTTCCTAACATCGCTGTTAAACGTACATAAATCAAAAAAAAAATACAAAAATCGAGTGTAGGGCAACACGGACCTACGAAAAAGCGATGGCAAGATCAGATCCATGGAGGAGTAAAGGCTCATCTGCTAATAATAAGGAGATAAGATCACAGCATGCTTATCATTAAGAGTGTAGAATTGGTGATATAAAAAGTTCAAGTACAGAATGAAATTTATAAAATGCAAAATAATAATTATATGCACCGAATCAAGATACAGTTATTGATAAATATATACTTAAGAAAGTGGTAACATTGACCAGGATATAGCATTCATATCAAATACTTAGATTTGATGTGAAAAGAAATCGTACTCATATAGTGGATGTTATAAACGTAGAATTCCCAGATCATTGGGGAATGATATAGATTACCTTCCGAAATAAGGTAGTGATAAATAGTAAATTTTTCAGAGAAAATCGTTAATAATCGAATATCATATTAGTTGGAGTTAACAAAATATTCCGAGATGGTGGAGGATCTGAGAAACCATGGCCAAATCAGTATATACTCAAACAATACGATGTTATCAATGTAGCAGTTACAGAAATTCTCTCCCATCACATTAGAAAGTAATATCTAGATGATCCGGTTCAATGTAAAAGGCAAATGATAACGAACAGGGATAACGATTATCGCATAGATTTGAGATTAGAACGAAGGCCATCAACTACTTTAGAAACATTTTAAATTCCCCCGACCAATTCATCTTATTAATGAAAGTTAGAATCATAGAAAAAATATAGTCTCAACAAATGTCCAACATTATACACCTTTCCGTAGGCAACGAGAAGAATACTGGATTAGGAAACTAGGAATTGCTTTTCCATATGGGTGCTAACGACAAATATGTAAAGCATAGGGAGATATGGTCCAGCCGCAGTGTAACAATGTGAATGGTTAATGGGACTTTTTTCCAAATACAAGCTGACGTAAACTAGTTCATGACATTCGTTCGTAACAGACAACCCATAATACACGATGTGTCCTTTGACTCCCTCTTGTACTTACGCTGAATAAAACCATTGGGTCTACATCACATTCGCATCCAAACTTGACTCTGTTCCTTGAAAATGTTTGTACTTGAATTTAACAGAAAAAACTAAAATTGGGGCTACTTGGATTCCTGCTCAACCACCTGGAATACAGGATCTTGATTAATATTGGGGATGTTGCCGTGATTCACAGATCTTGTGTTCCACGCGCATTAGTGACGGAAGAGTGAACTCCAAGAGAAACCTGGGCCGATTTCTACATCTTAAATTTGGACCATTAAATGGAAATTGAAGCTGGCAGTCAACATCAACCACATCCTCAACCATATAAAACGTACAGTCCTGTATCGCCGCCTGGATTTCGGAATGAATCCACACTTGTATTGTCATACAGGAATATGAGCACTAATTGCACCGCAATTATTTAATTACCAACAGACGTTGAGTGCCTAGATATTGAAGATTAACGACTCAGTCCAAAGTGTACAGTCCTCTTTCCTCGATTTAGATTATGGTTCCAGCTTGGTCATGGTTATTACGGATATGATATATGTCAAAATGAGGATTCTTAAGTCCTCATTTCAAAGGTCCTAAATTCCGGGACACCTCGCTATTATTACAATGGCGGACAGAATTTCATTACTATTTATGAATTCGTGTGGAAGAAAAGCCAGAGCGTTGGCGCAAAATCTGAGGGAGAGGACTTGACAATTGTCTGAATGATCAAAAAGTATTTTCGGCAATTATTAAAATCCGTATGAGACCTTTTAGCGGGGAAATGTCGTACGGATGTAACGCACTTCTTGTCTTTAAGAACCAGAAGTGGTAAATGATGTTATCATGAGACTACAGGAAAATTTGTACTGTTTTCCAGCTGATAAAGCAAGTAAACACATTGTTTTTGTTTGAGACAAGCACTAGTTTTCATCTTGAGCTTTAAATGGAATCTAGGGTTTACTTCAAACAATCATGGGAATTCCTACTTATACTCCTAGGCAATTGACTAAAGATGGATTCTAAAATCCCTTTCGTGTTTGAATACTTTCATATATCCGAAGAAATCAGGATCAAGTTGAATTAAATAACCTTTACTGGATTCCAAAATTGCATAAGAATCCTTACAAACAAGATATCCATCGCTGTTTCCAGTAGTGCTTAACAAGCCTCTACTTACTACTGAACAAAACTACTGAACACTGCTTATAAGGTCACTTCAGAGATACTGTTCCAGCTAACATAGCCAGAAGTGGTGTCAATTCAGATGTGGATCCAAAAACTCTAAAGAGCTTATAGAAATCAAGTCACGAGATTATTTGTCTAAAATTGACTGATCAAAACATATCTTTCCTCCACACTTTATACAACAATTCCTCACGAAGTATAATTAAATCTAGGCTTTTCAGATAATTTTGATAAGCTTGTTTGAACTAAAAACGGCAACCGGATAATATACAGTTCTGGTCATTTGGAAAACAAGATACGATATTTTGTCAGGAAACACTCTGATGCCCACACAAGTACGTCTGAAGAAGATATTAGAGATGCTTGGGTTCTTATAGTTAAATGTATGAGTCTTTGGCGCCAGGGTCTTCCATACAATCTGTTGGATTCCTATTGGTACTACATTGGTTGCCTTCCTTATGTTGGCAGAGCTTATTTTATATTCATATAAGCAAATTTATTCAGTAAACTGTTTACGGGATATGAAACAAAAAACTTTGCCGTGTCCTTCAGCCTTACTTTTAGGTATATATGACGATGTCTTATCAATTAACAATCAAATTTGCAACAATATGTCCTTTGATAATCCTGAGACGACTTGAAATAAAGGACACGACAGAATCGACTAGACGTGCTTCATATTGGATATTTTACTTAAATTGACTCAAAAATGGCGAGACTCGACAATACATTATGATTGATAAACGTGATGAATTTTGACTTTTGCAATTGTCAACTTTCCTTTTTGTGTAGTAATGTACCAATCACCCTGCTTATGTGTGTATGTCTCTCAGTTGATCGATACGCAAAGGGCTGCATGCGTTGATTGATTCTTTTTAAAAGCGAGGCCAACTATGCTAACCAAAAAGTCTGGATGTGCAGGGGTTATAAGCGAATCTCGTTGTAAAGTCATCCATTTCGCAAATTCTACGGTCGCTTAAGACCCGTTGTTTTGCGATTAACAAAGTATGCACGAAGTTCAAATGTTTGATGATTTGTTTCATACCATTTGTCTTAGCTTGTCATTTTCATACTAGAGTTTGGACGAGGGTAACCCCGTTTTAGCTTTGTGTTCGGATCTACAGGCCCGGCGGGTGGACCGGTCAGCAGAGGATCGCT
Organism: Ostrea lurida; assembly: GCA_903981925.1. NCBI lineage: Eukaryota > Metazoa > Mollusca > Bivalvia > Ostreida > Ostreidae > Ostrea > Ostrea lurida. Next base: position 9,946 of record CAJDSM010004986.1, read on the forward strand.
TTACTCCTCCAGGACCTGATCCCTGCCTTCGTTCGTCGAAGAGATCCGTGGTTGCCGCTACACTCGAGTTTTGTATGTGTTTTTTTGGACTGATGATTTACGTTTCTACTTGTTAATTTTCGCCATTTTAATATCCTAAATAGAATACAAAAACAGAGTTGGGCAATCTACGACCCCTGACCACAAGAGCGTGGATCAGGTGCCTAGGAAGAGTAAGCATTCCCTGTTATAAATAGAAACGAAATTTACCCGAGAATTGGTATCCACCAAATAAAATAAATATACCCTAAATTCACTCAAAGTTTTTTGTCCCGCAAACAGACAGGCTATACGGAGGGAAATCACTGTCCTTTTTTATGGTGGATAATCAGATAATTTTATAAAAAGAAAAGTATAGATATAGCGATACTCTGTGGTTCAGTGTCAGTAATCAGCAAGGTTCAGTTCGCCAATCTTGTTTAAAATTTATCATAGTCCTGTGATCATCTCTCTCAAACAATAAGTTTACGTGTTACCAATGCATAAAGGGTTTAGCAAGAATTTGCAAACCTTGAGGTCAACATTTGGTGGTGAGTTACCTGTTAAAAAGTATTTTAATGAAATATTCATAGATCTGCAATACGTGTACTTATGTTGTTGTTCTGGAATTTTGTTTGGAATTGGTTATGTTAACATAACCAGTTGTGCAAGTCATTTATTATGTTTTTTACTGGATATCAAAATAGTGATAGCAATAAACTAAATGCTGATGATGAAGTGACTCAGTGGGCGTGATTCAGTGAGTTCAATGGGTAGTTGATAGGATACAGCTAGATTAATTTTCTTCCTGGAGAAGGCTTTTGGAATGAATTCTGCCGTCGAAGAATATAACCATAAGGCCTTGGCAGATGTTGTGTTTATAAGACTGAGAGCGTCGTTCGATATCTCCCAAGTATTTTTCTGTGAGGAGCAAATTTGGGGGCTTGGTAGACATGCTATTAGGTGTAACAGTGGAATATGCTCCCATGCTGTTGATATCCGTAACACATATCCCTCATAGCTTGCTTTCTAAAGCTGGTTATACGGTGGGGGTCCGGGCTAGAATAGGTACGAGCAATCCCCTGTGCATTCGTAATGCATGTGTAGAAGCGACTGAAGGGGGCGGTCGCTCAGATTGATAACCAAAATATCGAGGCCGCCGTGTTACCAACAGCAGGTTAGGCCCGATAAAGATATCCCGCCCTGCTGCAAAGCTCTGAACGCCGAGCATCACCGGGCAATGGCGACGTCTCCAATATGAAGTGAAATTTTCACGGAGCTTGGACGGAAAACTCAATTAATTTAAAGCCCTGTTGTCAAAATGGAAATAGTAGTACATCGAGAAAATCCCTTGATTGTGGGATAGAAGGGAAGGTACACTGCTGTGTTTTATCCATAGTGGTGGTAAGCCTGTTGTCTGTTGGTTCACTGTTGGTGGACATGTGCCGGTGCCTTTCTGAGAGAAAATTATTTAGCTGAATTTATTCGAGAATTCATACAAATAGTAATATAGGCAGGCTAAATAATGAGGAAATTTAAAATATCGTTCCATGATTAAAGTCCTTTATATTTAGATTAGTAAACACTAGCAGTAAGGGACAGATATTTGATGATGTACCCAGGTCAACAGTGACATAATTTAATGCATGAAAGTGTAATCCTGGTAATTTTGGACTCATTGTGACATCCCTTGCACCAACACTTCCGTATGAATAAAGCAGAAAGAAAGTCGATCGAAATGACCTTCTCTTTGGGCAAAAAAAATGTACAAATAAAAAAAAATTCAACTCAAATGCCCCAAGATAACAAAATATAGCGGCAGTTAACCAAACAGTCTAGTCCCGATTTAATTTCGTTCGTGATTCCTTTGGGTGGCCTTTGTTTAGAGCTCTGGTTAAAATTTCTGAGGCGTCAGGTTTAGGTTTTCAAGCCCTGTGTACGGGAGTGTCCCAAATATGTATTTTTCTGGATGGTTTTCGTATGGAATAGACTGGCCATTCTGGAACACTGTCGAATTTTGGATTTCCTTGAAGTAAATGATATATGAAACATTCTTGAAAGTAAACAAATATATATCTTGTCGGAAAGTATGGTTATTATACAAAAAGGCGAAGTTAACATGTGTCCAACGTAATATAATCAAAAAACATATACAAATTCGAGTGTAGGCAACAGACCTCCGACAAAAGCGAAAGGTAAGATCAGACCCATGGATGGAGTAAGCATCTCTGCTTTGACCGTCCCATCCCGCGTGAGCCTTAGTCGAAATAAAGTAAACGGGGAGTTACCCGGTAGTCAATTAGTAGGAAAGATGACAGTCTAACAAAGGGTATGAAACAATCAGGTCACATTATGATTAGTGAATAATTTGTAATCGGAAACAAGTCATTAAGCGACCGTAGAATTTGCGCAATTTGATGACTTAAACGCAGATTCCGTGTATACCCTGCAGCATAAAACTTTTTTGTTAATGTGGCCTCGCTTTAAAAGTCCGCATAGCTGCTCCTTGCGTATCGAACACTGTGGAGAGTATACAACCATAAGCAGGTGATAGTGGTTGATATTACTACATAGAAAAGGGAAAGTTGCGATTGCGAAGGTTGAACGTCATATAAAGTTGAAGTTATATAAAGATCCTTAACATTAATCTGGAATTAGTAAACGGGGTTCTGAATTTTCTCATTGTTTGAGTTATGAAAATGTGAAACTTTCAAAATCAGTACTACCCATTATTGCAAAATGAAGTCCAATACTAATGACGGTTTAGAGAGTCCCGGTCACTTCCTCCACAGCGCTAAACGCTTGCCTGCTGTCGGAAATAACGAGTTATCATAAACGTAGAGTAATTTCCTTCCTCATGCCCGCTCCCCTGTACCAGCCAGTGAGTCCATTAGTAAACATTGATTGGACCAGGTTCAGTGAGTAGTATGAAATGTTTAGCTCCCTCATTGTTCGTTGCATGAATGGCAGCAGTTTTGTGCTAGGTCAGCTATGACAGAGTCGCCAAAGATTACAAAAAGTTGGTTACTTGTCATGGCCGTTCCTTTGTCCAAGAAGTGGTAAAAAACGCAAATTTCCGCGTGATTCTGGTGCGTTTTCCAGCAACTTAATAACATATAGCTGCAAGCAAATTTTCACATAAACACGTTGTAGCTCGAATTCGACGCATTGAATCGCCAAATTTTCTTCATATCAGGAGTTAAAAATAAAACACCAATTCCCTTCTCCGTCTTGTGTCCCCGATGAAATAATGCTTACGGAAGAAACGGTAAACCATGTCAAGACTTAGGATCAGATGCATTTTCTTTATTAATTCGCCATCCAATCTTGGGATCATGCTCCTACCGTCAAAGCTGACATTTCAGAGGTTTTGCAAACTCAAAAATGAGATACTCCGCCTCTACTAAATCAGTTACCGGTAAATGATTTTGCAAACATTAAGCGTCTCTGGTACATCTTTCTTTACGCGACGACATCCTGTTCTTCAAATAACGCTCGTTTCGTTTGTTTTCTCTCTCTTCTCCGAGCAATTGGTGAAATAAGAGATCACTCCATTGAAGAAATAGCCCTTTGATAACAAGCTTCAATTCTGATGGATAGTGTGTGAAGATTACACTCCATACCACCTGCAGAAGCGCATAATTGTAACGTATCTAGGATTTCTCCAAAGCTATGAATATTGACTTTGAATCATCGAAAGCCGTCGATCTTGATACCAAATGTCCGTGTTTCCGGCGCCAAAGTCTCATTGCGAAAGTCAGGAATTTCCGAAAAGACCAAATCTGTATTAACTTGTGCAACAATCATATCACCTATACTCATATTCTGCGGTTTAAAGCGACTTGCTTCCGCCAGCCAATAAACCCTCCGCCATGCATCCAACCGATCACGGACAGGTCCTGTCGCTTTGAAATTTTCCAGGACGTAATGTACAGCTATATAAACAGTCTGTCGTCGTTTCCAATGTACAATTCCTGGTATTTTGGAGCCGTTATTTGAGGACACGAGGAGCATTGATATCTTAAATTATTCCGTTTACCCTTCCCAATATTGTCAATTGCTTTGTTTTCCTGAAACGTAAAGCTCCTATTGGAGCTTGGGCATAGGGATTTGATAAACCTGAATCTTTCTGCCTTCATTCATATCTCCTGGTATCTCTCACGAGCCAAGGGTGTTCTTGATCTCACTAGGTTAAGAATCGAGGAAACAGGGGTGTCACCACATATAAGCAACCAGGTGATATGGATAGAACGTCATAGTGCCTGAAATGAAGTTTTTGGAAAAGCCAAAATAGACGTAAGCTAACATCTCTATGTACATTTTCTAAAATACGAAAATTTCGTACGTAGTTTGGGATGCATATATAAGGGGCTTCTGTGTCGCTTGATTAGCTTGTACTTCTAGACTTGGAAAATAGAGATATACATCCCTCTTGAAAAGAATTTACGCTAATAGTCCTGGGGTGGTTTAAAACTTGCGTTAATCATAACATCTTATTTAAGATAGGAAGTTAATAAAGTACATTGGGATTTAACTTTATCAGAATTTATTCACAACATATGTATGACCCGGATATGAGAAAGGGGACAACACGTGCAATTTTCAATTTATGCAGAGGAACATTTATGGGGAAAAAATAAGTAGTCACTGTAAGATTTTGCAATTTCCTAAGTAGGTCATTTAAATACATCGACAGACTGGTCCGCGTAGCTGAGTTGTAGAGCGTTCCTTTGTTAGCGGTACTGAGTTTGAGCCCACTCATAAGCATGGCGACAATCAACTTAAGTTTTTAATATGTAGATGTTGCTCCTTCGCAATATAATCAGTAAGAAACAGAGATAAAAGTGTAAAGACAGTCCTATATGCTATACATAGTAATCAGCTTTTTGCAACAAGATTTCTTCCCTTATATACATTAATGTACATATTTTTAGAGTAAAGGGTAGCTGAGGCGGCCATATACACTCTTCCACGCTCCGCCCTGATGGCATAACAGTCATCACGTGTTACAAGACTCCGTCAACTTACATGTAAACAACATGGGTGCATGTCATGCTTGCACCGTACATATTGTAAATCGCCTCGTTTTGACGACGAATTGTTCACAGAAAAGTTGTCAAGGATCTGACACAGCTTGCAGAGAAAGTTACGTTCACTAAAATTTATGAGTCAATAACGCAGAACAGCACTTGTAAACGGGTGCTACTCATAGTCTCGATGCTTTCGTAACATGGATGCATGTATTATGTGTACAGATATGGCTGCAGAAAAACTGTCCCGATATTTTTACAGAGAGCTACATGCTGCAGCTAGCTGCATCAGATGGTAAACTACGGGAAATTAAACGAGTTTAATTTTTTGTGAGGAATTTAAAAATGTTGTTTTAGTTAAAAAACTTAATAAAATAGCCCTAAAACGTCTGCGTTTACCCGTTCCCATTTTATAAGATGTTTTCATCTGCTGTCTGCATATTTATATTGTATTTTTCAGCCTAACTAATAGCCACTTCCACAAATATTGAACTACATTGGGATATATTAAAAATTGGTTGCTTAAAGATTTATATAGTGGCATTGCATATGTATCCCCCTTTTTTCCAGGTCTATCTCCCTAATCCAATATATATGCTAATAAAATACACGGACGGTTCGGGTGGTAACACCCGTCACAGGCAATCACAGAAGGGAAAAAAACTCGTAACGTAATTAATTATAGTAATAGTTCATTTATTTGTAAATGCCATATTGAACACAGTAAACTTATATTTTCAGCCAGTTTAAAGATAACATCCATGGGTCAGCAATGGAATGGAACACACAAACAACATACAAGTCAATAAGGCAGATAATCTTTATATCAAAGTTGATCAATGCATAGTGCGATTGAAATTAAAATTCTTGTATTCCAAATAATTGTATTGCCCTGATCATGTTGAGAATAATGCAATTCTTTTGTCATGTCCTCCTTCTTTTACGTACTTGGGAAACTTGCACAATCAAATCTCCAAGCAAAGTACATGTTTGCAAGGTTAATTGTAAAATATATCAAAACACGCCTTGGTATTCTTTTCTATTGTAAAGAGAATTGTTTTCTGCTAAAAAGGGGAAGCTTGTGATACTGGGTTGATCTACATAACTGGAGTTATGATCGATTCGTATGCTCTGTTGATGACGAGTGTGATCTCTTTAGCTAAAAAATTCTGCTGTACCAAGTATATCCAAATGAATCGTAAAAAAAAAACCGACAAGAATATTTTTTTAATATGTCAAATGCCAAATCAATACAGCAATATATCTTTTAAAAATAGCACATATTACCTAAAACTAACCCGTGTTATCTAAATGAGAGGGGCTATAGATTAAATTGGGGCCAATAATCAGTGATGCAGTGCTGATGTAAAGGGGACAATAAATCTAGAACTTGTCACCAACCTCAAAGCTCAACACTTATAAAGAATGATATTCAAATGTTGTCATTTATGATCTTCGACACCCCTCCCCCCCAGTGTAGTTTTTCCGTTCTACATTTTTATTGCAAAAATAGGCTTGTTAACCAATCATTCTGAATCTCAGTCTGCTGTAATATCTAAATTTGAAGCTATTTGTTACAAGAAATAATGAACATAGATACATTATTATTGATCTTTCTAAAATCTTTGACCAACAGTGTGATTGGCTACTGAAACGATTCAGTTCTTAACTCTTGCAGTCATTTGTGTGTATGCTTGTGCAGGTAATAGAATGATATCCTGCAAATACATGTATGTGATAAAGCTTAGTACCATAATTGACCTAAAGATGATTTTAGTGACAAAAATGTTTTAGATATGCGTTAAGTGAAATTGTTTTTATAGATCATGAAGGGCAAAAAAATATATGAAGTCCGATCTGATCATAATCTTAAATTACACCACAATGTGTATATAATTTTCTGTTAATGCAATAAGTCTGATTGCGTTCACAGTAAGACACATTGTATACACATGCACATCCAGCCTCAGATTGTACAAGATTTAGGTTGCATAACAACGACATTATTTTATATCACCAAGGCACCAACCAGAAAGTGATGTCATAGGAGGTATCGTAAATACGTTTACTAGAGTAGATTATAAAACACATAATGTAACCCCCTCCCCAGCCCTCCCTTTTTTTTCAACCAAATCAATTTTTTTGGACCATCTCGGTCATCTCAAACTTTACAGCAGAAACTGGCATGGCAAAGCGACGTAATGAAGGTGAATGGTGGTAATTGTTTCATTTTTAAAATACTTACTTTTCATGTGGGTGGGTGCGGTGTGTCGGGAGGGTGGGTGGTATTGCATAAGACGTGCTATTCTCAAGATTAGAACTAAGCAGGTTACTATTAAGTAAATACCACTGTCACAGTAAATTACAATCACATTGATTGATAAAACAAACTTACATTTGAATGACGTGTGATCTGTTTTATTCTCATTGAATATTGTAACTGCAGCACGGGGCCCCGGCAATGGGGCTCAGCAGTAAGCAATTATTTTCTGTGATTTGCTTCTGCAATTGGGGTAATCTTCACCCTATATCTTTCGGGTACCCGTGTTGTCACTGCTATTCCCCCTGCTGGCAGGTCTTACAAGTTCAAGCGAATCCACAATCTCGTTAAGACATCTGCATCTAACATCCACCATGTGCACAATAGGTGTTTTTGCGGAAGGTCATGGCGGACAATTTTCCCGCGATTCTGCGGGGCCCCATGCTGCAGTTACAATATTCAATGA
>CAJDSM010004987.1:5846-17981 GCA_903981925.1 Ostrea lurida
CAATAACGTTAACGTCATAAGTTCTGGATACACATGGGGGTCATCACCATTCTTATGGTTATGGATGGGATATAGTAGATACATGTAGGCCATGAATTGCAAAAAATCTTTCGTATGATGTTTATAATTTTTGTTTCAAGTACCATGTGAATTTTAACGTGTTGTTCATGGACAAATGTACCATCGCAATGATTATCCAAAGGGAGGAAAAGAGTGAAAGAACAAGGTAATTCCACGATTGCCCCCCCCCCCTCTCCTCCTTACGGTGCACTGCATTTTCACACAAATTTATCACCCTTCCTTTCTATTTTTGTTTCAAATTTTAGAATATATTTGTACAATCATCAGTACAGAGGAACAGAGTCAGAAATATTGAGTGCAAGGGATATCACTTCATATTAATCAAGCATTTTCCGCATGTCGTATTGATGGATTGCTAAATGATTACATGATTGATTACTGGTGAACTTCATTAGATTATAACTTGCTCGATCTTGTGATTTATCAATGATACCTTGATATACGTGGAAGGTGTTCCATTGGTTACTGTCGGAAGGCTTGATTTAAGAATAGTTTTGACATTCCAATTTGTAAATTATATTCTAGCTATTTTCTCCTACTAATATATGTCTAGATCTATTTCCGAATATTGCATATGAAGTATTAAAGATGGCTTGAATATTATTCTTATGGAAACAAGCATCTTCGCTAGCCAAGCGTGACGATACACGGTGTTTAGAGAAACACCGTGCATCGTCACCCTTGGCTAGCGAAGATGGGAAAGAAGGGGTTCATCTATATTCAGTCTTTCTTGCCCCCCTCTCTCTCCCTTTTATACAGGTACAGAAACTTTATTTTGCGTCGAATTTATATAAATACAAACATAAGCTCTGAAGAGCTTGTATTTCGACAAGCAAAGGTAAAAAACAAAGGTAAAAAACAAACAAAAAGCTGTACAAAGACAAACAGACATACATGTAGAAACAGTACAAGACAATTCCACCTTTTATAACGTATGTTGGAAATCGGGTTGATACTATATTTCAGGTTAGATGGAAAATGTTTGAAAACTTAACCTAAATCCATTCAGGTAAATCCAACTGAAGCCATTGAATTCCTCCTAAATAGACGGAAGCAAACATCGTCATTTCAAATAATACATCTTTACTGCTATCGAATTCTAATGAAGGAATGAAATTGCTGGTAACAAGTAAATTTAAATTATTCCATAATAAACAATGATTTTAGTGCATGTGTTATCTAATCTTACATATATGTATAAGCCATCTTATAAGTCCAAGAAGGGTGAAATGCTTTACTTTTAGCAAATCCAGAAAACTCATTACGCTCAGTAAATGCACCTTTTTCTGAATATAAACATTATGAATTACTGAAAACAAAGTAAATAAAAAGGTTGTTGTGAATTTAAGAAAAAGAATTAAAAGACGATTAATTGGAATTGAATTTTATTTAGAAGGGGTAGTTGTACAAAACATACCTCTGTCGACTGAGTAGACCGTAAGACTGTATTCATAAAATTGGATTAAATATCCTCTAACTAGGACAGCTTCTCTTTGGGCGGTTTTTTTTTTTTTGGTTTGGTTTGGGTTTTTTTCTTGTGTACATGGAGACCATTCATTTGTATTTTCATTTTAATTTCCTTTTTAGAATGTGTGTGTCTCTCTACAAGATAATCGCTTATTTCTGAAAGTCAATAAGCTGGCAAGACTAAATCATTTACATGTAAATAATTTCGTCATTGAAAATAATTTTGTGCGAAAGAGAGAGAGAGAGAGAGAGAGAGAGAGAGAGAGAGAGAGAGAGAGAGAGAGAGAGAGAGAGAAGGAAAAACATAAATGTGGGACAATGTATATACCTATACGACACGAGATCAGTACTTGAAAACGGAAGTTGTCGGTAGTAGATTAGTGAATGCTTGTTGGAACTCCACAGACGTTTTCCAACCTACACAAATTATCTTTCATTATCGGCTGCACTTTACCCGTTACCAATTGCCAAGCAGAAACGTCATTTCATTTCTACGGCGTACATTTGATGATGTTGAAAAAAGTTATAGCAATGACATTTGTCAAAGCAAACAATAGGTCGTCATACTTTCTTTTGTTTTTCGCTTATTCACAACAGTCTTTTTTCACTGTGTTGTCACAAATTCATTATTTTTCATATTCAGAAGAATTGGTGCATTCACAGAAATACAATGCATGTGATGAGAAGTTCGATTTTTGAGAGATCTACGAAAGTAAATTATGTCAACCCTCTTGGGCCTTTAGATGGTTTACAAAATAACATGACGTAAAAAGTCCTTGTTTATTATGAAGACTTTGACAGCGACTTATTGATTTATTTGAAATGAGGTAGCTTATCATCGATTTAGGGTTTCAGTTTGATTTATTGGCAAAATCATCCCTGGATTGATTTTGAACGATTCATCGAAACGAAGCACGACTGATTTCTTGCATACTTTATGAAGGCTTGGACAAAAACAAGGTGGGGGACCGAAATGATTAAATTCATAACCTTTCGTGAATCTGTCAATATAACACTTATCAAAGATTGCAGTGAAGCAGACACAATTCCAGGACAATCGTTTAGAATATGTAGTTACAACCTGTACAAAAACCATTTTTCTATATGAAATCTGGATTACCACTTTCAGATGACATAACAAGTTTTATAGGTTGGGTTTTCGGGCCACAATTTCCACACCAGCCTTGGCATTGGAACGATATTTCAGTGCCGTCCGTGGAACGTTGAAAATTTCGTATAGAGGTCGCCCATCCATCTGGACCAAATATAATCTGCAATGATTTTAATATCATTTAATTTTATTTCACGTGATCACCTAGCGCCGATTCTCATTGATTAAAACATCTTATAAGAGATTGAGGTGATTTTTCTATTCACGACCTGAACAGCAAATAAAGTCTAATGAACATTATTTTGTTGTTGTAATATAAAATTAAATGATAAGAAATAAATCTTATATTTTTTTCGGGTGATATGCATGTTATCACCGAGATTTTATGATGGTAAAACTTTTCATCAATGCGCTTCGCCCATTGATGGGTTTTACCGTCTAAAATTCGGTGATACCTGCATCACCCGAAAAAATATCAGATTCATTTCTTATATAATGGTTTCCTCAATTTAAAAACCTCTTAAGTTTAGATTAGAGTTCTTGATACAGACATTATAAAACAAAAATCATGTTGAGACCCCACCGAAAACATGAGATCAACTGAATCAGTTAAATTCAAGAAGAAAAAAACCCAAGATAAACATCGTCTCTACGAAATCAGTTTCATTTTGTTCGCTGATATGCATAGAAACTTAACAGCAAATCTTAAATATGCAAAATTTTCAATTTATGTAGCTTATAGATGATGCCAAGAAATACTCAAATAATGTTTGGATATGAATAGGCGAAGTTAACATGGTGTTAAACGTAAGCATAATCCAAAATTAGATATACAAAATCGAGTGTAGGGCAACACAGACCTCCGACAAATGCGAAGGTAGGATCAGGTGCCATAGAGGAGTAAGCATCCTCTGCTGACCGGTCACACCTGCCGTGCGCCCGTAGTCGAAACAAAGTAAACGGGGTTGCCCGTCGTCAAATCTAGTTCGAAAATGACAGTCTAACAAAGGGTTTGAAACAAATCAGTCAACATATGAAATCTTACATTTTGATCTAGCATCACCCCTGTCCCTCGAGTATCAATGACCGCATCGCCGAAGTAAGGGCAATTCAAAAGCCATTCCTCTCCACCACAGTCCGCCGTCTTCCCATAAGGAAGCTGGAAGTCCCCCGTCAGCGAAGCAAAGGTGTAGTCAGTTCCAATCACTGTCATATTCTGTATAATACAAAAGTTAATGGATGAACAGAAGGACCAAACAGTCATAGTCAAGAGAGAAAATTGTACATGTACTGAGCATTTTTCATTAGAATGAGAATTCTAGATTGTACATAAAATAACGCTTCGACTTATGTTGTGATACTAATAGTTCTAAACATGCAATCCTTTACAAACTTGATAAGAAATAAAGAGAAATGGATATAAGATGGTGTGTATATTTTTGTGGATGAAGGGATTTGTTCGAGTCATTGGATCTGGTCAGGTCTACAGATATAAATCGGTCAGTTAAAGGGTTAAGGGCATCCGACCCCTTGGACTGATCCCTTATCTGGTATTAACGACATCTGGTATTTCATCAGGCGATAGCGGACAGTAGAAATCTTTTCGAAGTCGTCTCTTAGGTGTTTATTTTAAAATTATTACCCGCGTGGTCATGACCCCAGGGGTAGGATGAGGTCACTATAGGGGATCAAAATTCTATATGCGAATAAATAAGAGAACATCCGAATATATATAAAAGAAAAATCTTCAAGAACCACTTGACCAGAAGAGTGGAGATTTACCTAAAATCTTCACGACAAAGAATAAATTCAAGTTTCTAATGTTTCTCACATCTCATTTTGTTATAAACATGGCTCCTAGGATAAGGTGGTGCAAAAATAGGGATCAAATTCTACATGTTGATATAAAGGAAAATTTTCTTCTTCAGAACCACTTGGTCAATTTCAACCAAACTTGGTGCAAATTTACCTTAGTTTAAGGGAATTTAAATTAATTTAAAAGAAGGACCAAGGTTCCTTTAAAGGGGAAATAAACATGAAAAAGCCCCCCCCCCCCAAAAAAAAGGGGGGGGGGGTGATGTCATTTATGAATTTTCTTTCCAAGAACCACTGAGAAAAGTTGAAATTTACGTAAAAGCTTCCTGATTTAGAGTAGATCTTAAGTTTTAAAGTTTGTTCAAATAAAAACCCCTTGGGAGAGGGTGGAGCCACTGAAGGGGATCAAAATTTAGATATGCTGAAATATGGGAAAATTATTGAATATAAGGTAGGCCGTATTTTTACAGCAAAACCTTTTATCTCACCTCTGGTGCGTCCAGGGGTCCGTGTTTGCCCAACTCTTGTTTTTGTATTATATTTAGGACTTACGAGATTGATCACTGTTTGTTATCTTTGCCTTTACATCTAAAGCAATGGCGTGTAATCTTGTGAACTTAACCAGGAATTTTGACCTACTTTTAAGAAAAAATATTCAAGATTGATCTTTCATATTTTTTTATACATACATCATATGGCAAGACACATTACCCTTTATTTCATATCATAGCTTTTGACTCTGTGTCCTTGAACTCAAAATTTGACTTACTTTTAAGACAAGACCTAAAATTAAAAAAAATGCTGTATCGCCTGACCTAATAAAAGAACTTTATTGAGAATTTTTTCATATTGTGGGTCAAACTCCCTTTTATCTTATAAGTGCTTGTAATGCAAGGAAATTGATCTTGCTGTAAAACGTTTTAATGACCGGAACACGTAGAAAGAGCATGGTTGATAATGTCAGTAGAAAACCAAAAAAAGGAACGAGATCGGACGTTACAAAAACATGGTCAAAAATAGATTATATGAACTTTCATCTGATATGTCATGGCAAGATACATTGTACGAACTATTACACGAGGTGGACCATTCTCTTGAACAGAGTTGTCGGTCCTTTCCATTTGTATTTAGAGTTAATGTTATAGAATTTGTTTGTGCAGTTCTATGACAAACGTTTACAAATATAAGTTACAAGCTAAAAATAAAAAAAAAAAGTTATTTGATTATCATCTTTTTTAATATTTTATTTTACAAAGTAAGGAACATTCACACGTAGTGTTTTTCTATATTTTTGAACGTTTTTACAAGAATTTTGTAAAACGGGATTTTACAGAGATACAAGGGATTGAGAGAAAGGACCGACAACTCTGTGCAAGAGAATATAGGTGAATATGGATGAAGAATCTTATCCCATTAAGCATAACTGTAGAACATCATATTTGGACTCCCTAAACAATGTACAGTTATCATGATTTATTTCCACTCAAAATGCACTGAAAACATATTTTAACTATGCATGAAGTATACTTCATAATAATTACTATCTTCGAAGTCGATTTGCTAAGCTGAAATGATTTATGATGCATATGACTGTGGAATAAAAATGGAAGAAACTAAATGAAAACAAGTTGTCAAAGTTTTTTGAGTGCTTTTGAAAATAAATCATGAATGTATTCCCACTGAATGACGTAGATGCTGTACCATATAAATCATATACGGTACCAATTTTTATGGATTTGCATTTGTCGTAGCGTGTTTTTGCAAGTTTTGACAACTCCATGTTTCATACATAAAACATGAGGTTGAGTCAATAAATAACCAGCCTATCCCATGTCCGATTGACCGATACAGTCACGGTTTCAATACATGTTTTATACCCAGGTACAAAATTGCACGCGTATCGAATCATTCTTTAATGCATGTAAGATATTGAATGTCAAACATGGCTGGTGATGTATGGGTCTTCTGCATCATCTTATGGTCAGGTTAAATTCTGGCAAGGGGACTTTAAACGCGGTAGAACGTCTTTAGAAGATGAAGTCAGGTCTGGACGCCCACTGGATGCTATCGACAAAGAAATTAGTAAGACAATTCGCGGTCTGGTATACTCGATAGGCGAAATCAGGTGGAAGAATTAGCGCAGGCATTAGGCATTTCATGTAATAGCATTTCAATAATCTTACATGATCGTTACATGATCGTTTAGGTATGCGCAAGCTAACAGCCCGTTGGGTCCCCAAATCCCTTAGCAATGCGAAATGACAACCAGAGAATCAGTATGCAGCACCTTGTTGAAGCGTTTTAAGTCAAAAGATGATATTCTTTTGCGTCTGGTGACTGTGTTCATTAATATGAGCCAGAGACGTCAGTGGATATGACCTGGGTCCCCGAGGCAAAAGAAGTTCAAGACGCAACCATCTGCTAGCAAGGTGATGACCACTGTATTTTGGGACGCAAAAGGCATTTTTATGTTTGACTTAGTACAGTAGCTGGATAGTAATATGCAAATTTGCTAGACTAGCTGAGAATCACTACCGGTGAAAAACGCCGAGGCAAATTATCTATATCTGCTGCAACAGAACAACGTAAGAGTAAAGGCAAAGATAACGAACAGTGATCAATCTCGTAAGTCCTAAATAGAATACAAAAACAAGAGTTGGGCAATCACGGACCCTGGACACACCAGAGGTGGGATCAGGTGCCAAGGAGGAGTAAGCATCCCTGTTGACCGGTCACACCCGCCGTCTACACTTACAAAGATGCAAAACGGGTATGAATTAATACCACATCCCGCCTATTCGCCTGACCTAGCTCCTAGTGGCTTCTTCCTGTTCGCAACGTAAGAAAGGATATCCGTGGATGTCATTTCCGGTCTGACGAAGAAGTTGCGATGACTGTGCAGGAGTGGGTCAATGGAAAGGACCCCGACTTTTTTTGTTCTGAGCTGATGACACAGGAACACCGTTGGTATAAATGCATCACACTTGAGGGCAATTACATCGAAAAAGAAGTGAAACAGAAATAAGTTAGGCTGATCACTCATTGACTCATCCTCGTAAAAGTAAAAAAAAATATGCACTAAGTGTGTTTTCGCAGTTTATATTTTAGAGCAAACTTTATTGAAGACCTGCCAATTTTTTGTTAAACAGTTTTCTGATATAGTTTAAAACATCGAAACATATATTAGTAAGTAAATTTAAAAATAACCAATATCATTATTTTGATGATGTACCTTCCATTAAAAACACTATTTTAGATGACACATTAAATAAAAAGAAAAAAAAATAATTTGATGACTAGACAGGATGCTATTATATAGCATGAGATATCATAAATATTTGTATTAATTGTACCCAATCTAATTAAAATTAGCTGTTTTGAATCTGCTATCGTCAGCGAGTACGCGAGTGGATCTAGCTTTTGATTTTAATTTGATTGTAATTGCGCAAGCTGGAAATATTTATAGAGCCTGGTTAATGGTCCACAAGGATAATGCACAAACCTGTCACCACGCTTACATGTCACAAAGCCTACTAGCTCAAAGCAGAGGGTGACTAAGGACCAAGAGGTGCATATATACACACATCAAAAAAGTGCTATTATATATAGAAGAACAGGTCTACACAAAGGTAAATATTTACACATACAGTTGAACTTCGGTATCTCGAACTCTGATATCTCAAGACTATGGGCTCAAGGCGGGTGTGACCGGTCAACAGGGGATGCATAAGAAAATTCAAGAAAGAAAACATGTGCAGAAAATTAAGAAAGACGTGAAGAGATGTTTTAAGATTTTTTTCATCACTGTTAGAAAACCTGTCTACCTACCTACCCACCCACTCATTTTAATGACTGTCGGCAACAGCAAACAAAGATATTTTTAGGTTTGGCCATGTAATTTTTAATATATCAAATTTTTTATCAAGTGACTGAATTAAATTTACTTTGCTTTCAACTCTAAGTAAATGAATGTTATTTGAATATATTCCAAATTCCATTACTTTTTAATTAAATTCTTTATCTTACAGGGATAAGAAAGGCCTAGATGTGTAAAAGAACGCGAAGGCGAAGGCTGAGTTTCGATCAAATCCGGAGATGAACGAACTGGATGAAAGATATGTAGTTCTTATCTATTGCTAGCACCGTCACACAATAATGCATTTAGATCGCAATAGAAAAATCAACAGCAGGCTATGTACATTTGTATGTTTGTCCAATATTCTGTTTGATATACATGTACTTAGAAAAGAACTTTACATTCATATTTCCCTGTGGTGTTGTTTTACGTATCGATTGCGAATTGTTTTTAAAATATTTAGACTACTGATTTTGATATCAAAGTAAATATGAATATTTGAGGATGGGCAGAATCAATACATGAGTGCTGGAGATGTGTTAGCTGACAACTTCAACATAGGAGACATCTTACCTGGATGTTTATTGCAATTTTAGCAAAGTTGGCCTGCTTCAACGGTGTATTGTAGCTACTTTGGCACTGTTCCCATTGTATTATCCAGTTTGAGGAATCGTGTTCAACAAAAGTGTTGGCGTACTTCAGGGTGATGTACTCTGTCGGGTTCGATCCCATGTTATGACAATAGACTTTGACTCGCTGTCCATTCGTCACGTTTGGATATAACCAGTATTCTCCATCTGTACTTGCTCCAGAACAAGCGGCGAGATCTGCGCAGGACTCTGGTACTTAATAAATAAATGAATTAAAATGAATACAAGTGAAATAAGTGGCTTTTCAAAGTTTACAGGAAACATGCAATATAATTTGTATATATCTACATTTTACAAAACACTTATCACTAGATCAATTTTACTATAATGCTTGGCATCAATATCAATGGTGTCATCCAGTTCGTGTTACAATTATGATGTGAGCTTTTGATCAATGGTTGTAGAGATAAAAGACTTGAAAGCAAAGCTATTTTTGGAAAACAAAATAAAACAAAAGCAAAAAACAAAACAAAACAAAACAAAAAAAAAAAAAAAAAAAAAAAAAAAAAGAAAAAAAAAAAAAAAAAAAAAAAAAAAAAGAAAAAAAAAAAAAAAAAAAAAAAAAAAAAGAAAAAAAAAAAAAAAAAAAAAAAAAAAAAGAAAAAAAAAAAAAAAAAAAAAAAAAAAAACAAAAAAAAAAAAACAAAAAAAAACAAAAACAAAACAAAAAAAAATAATTAACTAAAAAAAAAACAAAAAAAAACACCAACAAACAAGCTACATGTAACTGTATAATCTGTATCAATAAAGAATTGAAGATAATGAACAGTGATTAAAGTCACAATTCCTATACAGAATATTAAAAACAGTAAGCGTAGGGTAAATACGGGCACCTGGAACACCAAAGTTGGTATCAGGAGTCTTGTGCGATTAATCATTCCCTGTTGACCAGGCACATAATTTCAATCGTAGACATTCTAAAATTAATGTTAAACTTATATTCATTCATTTTAAAACCCTTCAATATTACATCATCATATATTTCACATGAACACGAATTTCACTTGAACACAAGCCACATAAAACACATCACATAGACACGAATTTACATTGCGCGGTTTGGTACTTGCTCTATGCAACGAGTTGAAATGGTGTAATTATTTGTGAGAATTCTTTCTCGCTAGCTTTAAGTACATGTAGTTTTAATGTTGTTTATTTCACATATGCGTTTAGTTTTCCGTTTTCTGGTGGGTTTAAATTAAATCATTATTATCATTATTATTGCAACAGTTTTCTGCTGATATGATATGTGCATGTACGTATGTACATATATGTATACCACGTACCTATGGAACAGTGGTATTGTTCTTTCCATCCCAAAATTCTTTTTTGTCCAATATCTCTGACACCTAACATAAATTTGACATAGTTGACATTCGTATTCTGCTTCAGTCTGTGTCCTTGTCAATTTCGGGTTAAATGTCCTCTTGAATTTCAGGGTAATTGCCTTCGTCATTATATTACAGACTCTCTTTAATGTCGATGACATTACGTAAACCTCAAAATCAAAATGCTTTTATGGTCTGGAGTGTTAGATTTAAGGACTACAAAATATCATTTGTGTGTGTGTTTGTATCTAATCCTTGTATAAACTTATGTATTGTCATTTCCAAAGTCTTAGACTTTTTTAGACTCCTTTAAAATCAATATATTTGTAATTAGAATCAAGTCATAAATTATTTGAGGTTGTCAAAATTATTTCCATAGAAAGCTGTGGAAAACTAGATCCTTCCGAAATCCATATTACCGGTAAGTGTTTATAAATCTTTCTTTGCAATATACACGTATAATCTACAAGTCTTTAATTCACCAAAGCTGATAGCTCGAGTAAGCTTTTCTGATCAACTTTTGTCTCTTTTTCTGTCTGTCTGTCTGTCCGTCAGTCTGTATAGTTTACATATATAACCTTACATATAGGTATATAGACGATGTCTTATCAATTAACAATCATAATTTTCACAATTAAGTCCATTTGATATATCCCGACGAACTCGAAATAAAGGACACCACAGAATCTGACAGATCTGCTTCATAATTGGATATGTGACTTGAGATTGACTCTAATGGCAGACTGACAACTACATTATATAATAAACGTGATGACGTTGACTTTGCCTTCGTCAACTTTCCTTTTCTATGTAGCAATGTACCACTATCACCTGCTTATGTGTGTTATGTCTCTCAGTTGATTCGATACGCAAGGGCATGTCATGCGTATGAGGACTTTTTAAAGCGAGGCCAACTAACCATAAGTTGATGTTGAAGGGTTATGACGAATCTCGTTTAAAGCATCATTTTGCAAATTCTACGGTCGCTATAATGACAATGTTTGCGATTACAATTATCACTAAGTCATATGTTGACTGATTTTTTTCATACCCTTTGTTAGACTGTCATTTTCGTACTAGATTTGACGACGGATAAAAAATTATCCTGGAAAGTGTCATATTGGAATATATAGAGGAAACTCAATAATAAAATAAATAGGCTATTGATACGCATTTTTATAAAGAAAGGTCCTCGGTAATGAAGAGTAATTTTCTTTTCAATTTGTGGCTCCTGCATGTAGGATGAAGCGACAAAGGGGAATCAAAATGTTATATGGTAATTGATAATAAAAAGTGATTTAAAAGGATTGAAATGACCTCTATCATCAAACTCTACTTTGATTTTTTTACCTGGGAATATAAAGTCAAAGACAACGAACAGTGATCAATCTCGTAAGTCTTAAATAGAATAGAAAACAAGAGTTGGACGAACATGGACCCCTGGACACAACATAGATGGGATCAGGTTCCTTGGAGGAGTATGTATCCCCTGTCGACCGGTAAAACCTGCTGTGAGTCCATTGTCTTGGTCAGGTAAATGGGATAATCCGTAGTCAAAATCAGTGTATGAAAAACGGTTTATGTATATCACATGAACGTATATTTTACATGGAAACACGTTTCACAAGAAAACACTTAGGTGCTGGGGAATGGCCTTTATTTCATGTGACGCTTGGAATACGATTGTGCAGTGAAACATAATTTGTTCTGTATAAACACTCTAAACATCGTGAAATGGCTTAAGTATTGCCAAAACGGCGCAAAGCATTAAATAATCAATCTAAACATCAGCTAAAGGACTGTTAGTCCCGAGGGTCTCTACAGCCC
>CAJDSM010004989.1:390-13129 GCA_903981925.1 Ostrea lurida
AGTTCGTTTCATTTGGATTTTGACCGAATTTTCTATTTAAATATGTGGGGTTCCAGATTGGATTAGGTCCCCACCATCCCCTTGCGTGTCGTAAGAGGCGATCCTTCACCCGCAGTGGTCAACGTAATCATCTAAGTGAAATATTATCGAGTGCGATGTTTAGGCAGTAGTTTAACAATCAATCTTCACAACAACATGTTACCTCTCTCTCTTTCATATAAAAATTAAAAAGTGTACACATTTATAGTCATTATAAATGCTACCATGTCCTATGCTTTCAATGTTTACCCTAGATTGAATTAAATATGTATTTTATAAATTCTTGCTTGGCAAATTTACAGAAATAATCTTAGCAGAAAGATAAAATGATATTTTATATAATCAAAAATTTCTTAAGGGAGAAGTAATTCTATAAAATACAACGGAATCGACTTCCTTCATAACACTAATGTGCCCATATACACGTGGAACCAAGAAACTGCCCTTTCCACTTTTTCTACAACTTACACTTTCCAATATATATCATTTTCCCCTACAAACTATAGATTTTTCACCCGCAAATTCACAAGCGCTTGGGTCTATTAACACAAAGGAAATTGAAGTATGAATTCTTGATTTTGATTGGCTGATTTGGATATTGAATCTTGAAGCTTGGATTTCGAATATTGAATTTCGAATTTTGGATTTTGAATTTAGAATGTCGAATGAGCCTTCTGGCTTTCGTGAGAGATGTGAGTGGTATCCATTGCCTTCGTTTGTCTTAATGACGTCAAATATTAGTGTGTGAAGTCCTCCAGGGTTGTGTAAGTGACCACTCATGTAGGCGTAAAATGCTACTGGTTGTACAGCAGATTGTCTTACTGCCCCTGGATGAAGAAATGAGCAATGTAAATGTATCGTATTATTGATTAACTACTTGGATTATAATTCTATACTTTCTTTGCATCTTGATTGAAACTGGCAATGTTGTTTAATAGGATGAGACACTTTTACAACAAAAAGCATGTATGTTTCTTTTATGCGTTATTGTCAGTTTTTTTCACAATTAATAGACTAGTGTGTGTAAATAATGGCATTTTGCCATATCTAAATCTACACACACAATTCCTCTATAAAGAAAAGACTGTTTTCCGCTGATGTATATGTAACTGTGATTAATTTTTCTCATTGTATGGTTCCAATAGAAGCAAACATTATTTGGAGTTGAAATTCTTCATAATATTCTATCAAAATGAAACAAAGCAATCTGAATTATATCAATGGAAAAAATATGGCGTAATCGAGTTTTATTAAGAATGTCAAAATTGCACGTCTTAAAAGTAAAATTAAAGTTATTAGACTGACGAGATTGAGCAATGTTCGTTATTTCTGTTCAGAAAAACAACAGGAATTAGCACAACAGTGTGACCGGTCATAAGTTGATGTTCACTCCTCCTAGGCACCTGACTCCATCTCTGATGTGTCCAGGGGTCCGTGATTGCACAACTCTTGTTTTTGTATTCTATTTAGGACCTACGAGATTGATCACTGTTCGTAATCTTTACCTTAACAGTACAAGAAAAAAAAGGTAACATTAAGGACAAACCTTAGTAGATGAGCAAATCTGCTCTATGAGTTCAGACACCATGCGTTTTGTAGATTTGATATATACTTACTGTTTGGCTTTCTTTCCTCTAAAGTATTTAGGGATTTCCTTTGAGATTGTTCCGAGGAGTTTGATCGAGTGTTGATGTCACGTGACTTGTTACTTCTACTATCCATTACATGAAGTGAATAGTTCTCCACATCATCGTCATCAAAGCTTCCCGACTTAATTATAGCTTCCAGTTTAATAATTCTGTCATTCTGAGCACGAATTGTTTCAGTTTGCTTGTCAATGACATTTTCTAATACAGATACTCGGTTTCGCAGGGACTGGAACTCTTGGATTAGAAATTGGACAGAGGTGGCTGTGTCTGCATCATGATCGCCACAAGCAGTGGAGAATGTAATTGATAGACAGAGAAAAATGCAGAGTAAATATCGCGACTTCATAGCAGGTTCGTTAGTAATGATACTATCAGCGCTTGTACTGTATGTTTATGTCTAAATCTAGGACTACGCGGGATTGAAAGCGGCACCTCTGGCCTTGCGTGACAATCTTATCATTTCGTTCATACAATGCTCCCAGTTTTTAATGAATGCTCATAATGTACAACGACCATTCCATTGGTAACATAACTTTACCTCTATTATGAATTGTGATGAATATTATGTCAAATGATGGTCAAATACCTGGTTACGCACTGACTGAAACTCTTGTTTGAGAAATTGGACGATATGGTCCGTGTCGTCGTCATCAGTGCCAAACACAGATGGGAACTGAACTGCGAAAAATGCAGTACTTCATGTCTGGTTTGTTAGTAATGATACTATCAGTACTTGAACTGATTTTTATGGTCTAAATATAGAACTACGTGCGATTGAAATGCAACACATGCAATTACATGTATATATTATCTTTCTTGCTTCACACAATGTTTCCACTTGTAGATTTGCCGCAGTAATAAGTGTGTTTGCTTTGCAAGGACGTGAGTAGATATCCACTTGTGTCATGGCCAATGTACTGACCGATATGAACAATCCAATTACCACACAACTGACGCAATGCACGAATGACTAAGAGTGCAGTTTATTCCAACGTATAGTGTTGTGTAAAAATGATAGTAGCAATCTGAAACACAGAAATGACACACATATGGTATATCTAGGTAGCTACATATGAACAAATATCAGACTAATTATCTCTAATCAACTTAAATACAAACTATACATATAATTGTAAACTTATCCTGTGAATTCTTTGAGGTATTTTGTTTAGCTATTTCCAAGAGGTTTGATTGTGTGTTGATATCATGTGACTGTTGAGTTCCATGCCTTATATCAGGAAGTGGATAGTTCAACTTCTCCATGTCTCCTTCACTAAATTTCCCTGAATTAACTACAGCTTCAAGTTGAACTATTCTATCGTTTTGAACCTGAATTATTTCAGTTTGTTTTTCAATGACATTTTCTAACACATACATTCGGTTATGCAGAGACCGAAATCTTGGATGAGATTTTGTACGGTAGTGTTCGTGTTAACATCATCAATGCCAAACACAGAGTAAATACTAATGAACACACAGAGAAAAACGCAGAGAGAATATCTCAACTTCATGTCAGAGTCTTACGTAATGATGCTATCAGTGCTTGTACTGAACTCTATATCTAAATCTAGAACAATATGGATCTGAAATACGACACCTGTTGACCTTACACGCAATTCTTATCTTTTTGTCAATGGAAAGTTCCATGACCCAATACATTTATCAATTTCAACAAGTTAATTTGAAATATTGTTGCTCGCTATGTTTTCCCCAAATATAATTGATCATTATGATGATGACAATGAAAATAATGAACAGTGATAATCTCACAATAAGAACACAGAACTGAGAGTAGGGTGGTGTGACAACTAGACAATGCTTACATCATAAAAACAAACAATTTTGAAATTGAAAAGGTTTACGATAAATACGTTGATCTAAATACTAAAAGAGCTTTCGAACTTTAACTAGGTCAAATAAACTTTTAAAATATTTAAACCAGAGATAACACGTAGATAGCGTATCCAGGCGGAACACTACACATTCACAGGGAGTCCATGTTGGATTTCAGGTGAGACAAAATATACAATGACATTCCGAATTTGCAGTATCATTGAGTTCGATGTATGTGCTATTTAGAGAATATATCTTGTCACTATAATACTAACTTCATCATCTCATTGTAATAGTATTTTCAGGTTCTTGTTCATATAATCTTTTTTTATAGATGTTGGTATTCTATGTATAATATTTTGAACATAATTTGAAAATAGAAATGACTAATACCTTTTTCCGAATCTCCTCAATTTGAAAAAAGAAGTGTTCTCCATAAAATCGAGCAGAGTGATCTTTGTATTAGAGATATGATAGAAACTTTTAAATCCAGATTTGGGTAACTTGATCTTTATAATACCTAATTTATTGAGACTATTCTATCTGAACCTTATGACTACATTGGTAAACATGCCCCCTACTTCCGACGTAAGGAATTGTATCTTGTCATTTGCTTTCACATGTCAAAATCTTTAATTAAGTATTTTTAATGACAGTAAAGTGCTCGTATGATCCCTACATCAACAATACATTAACGGAACAGAGATCAACGCAGTAAAATGTCTGGTTCTATGGACACCGAACAGGGCGACACAACGACGTCACAAGAACCTGTGCCGTTTTATCCGGTAAAATCACTGCTTAATGAGCCGCGAATCATCGCCACCATAGACACTGGGTATGAAACACTATACAGTGTTAGGTGTCTCAGTGAAGATCAAATCTGGACATGTGGAGGGAACAATATCATAAACCGTTTCGACCTCCAAGGAAAACTACTAACATCAATAAAAACCGATTCAGGGGTAATACAAGGGGACATAGCATCGACAAAGAATGGGAATCTTATTTATATTGGCACTAGAAATAAAACTGTAAACCTCTTGAAGAATAAACAGATACAGACCTTGATCACACTACAGGGGTGGATACCGCTGTATGTCTGTAATACCGCGTCTGATGATTAGTTGAGTAGTTGTATCTTAATATCTTTATTATTGAACGGAATCGTTAGAAATCGTGTATGGTATATTTAAATATGTATAGCCCGGGGTCTTTGCTTCAGACCTGATGAAGACCCGCTAGGGTCGTAAGCTAGTCTCGGAAATAAATTATAGTTGATCAAAAAGATGGTGCTATCTTTCCATATATATATTTTTTCAAGTTACCACGATCAACACGGCTATATGATTAACGTTTACCAATATTATATAGTGTATTGTTTGTAGAGTGCCAAATTACGACACCCAACTTTCGCAGTTGTAACTTTTAAATAACTTTTATTCCATAATCTTATACATTGATTATTTTCAACGTGACCATTTACAATTTTATTGCTCTCTACGTTTCCCCAAATAGTTGATATATATGACTATAACAATGAAAACAAGGAACAGTGGTCAATCTCAGAGTCCTACTTCGTATGAACACAAAATTCAGAATAGGGTAGCGTAACCACTAGACACATGCTTACATCATGAATTGAAATTGAAAAAAGTCTACTGATAATTATGTTGATGTTAAAGGGACTACAACAGTGCCTTTTGAACTCGTTTATTTTTTAAATGCTTTGAAATGATTGGGTCATTATAATGCTCTAGTTTGCAACTAAACTCAATCATAGGATCTGACCTGTTAGTCCCAAAATCAGAACACAAAACATGGGTTTAACAAAAACATACCCAATATTGACATATTTCTACAACTTTAAGTAGGTCAAAATAAACATCGTGATATTATGTTATTATGTTATTATTTCCAGGTTCTTGTTAATGTATTCTTTTTTTAATATCTTGTTATTTGTATCATACATTGATCAGAATTTAAAAGTAAATACGGTTATTATATTTTCACCAATCTTTTCAATTTCAAGAATGTTTTCTACGTAAAATCGAACAAACTAAACTTTGCTTTTAAAGATATGATACAAACTGTTAAAACGCAGCACTACATCAAGATTTGGATATTTTGATCTACGATACCTAATTTCTAGAGACTATTTTGTCTGAAGCTCACGAATCTTAAGCGTGCTGCCTACTTCCGGCGTAATGGGGGGGGGGGTAAAAATATAAGGCATTTTATCTATCTTGTCATTTGTTTTCACATGTCAAAATCTTTAATGAAGTATTTTCAAAAACAGTACACCACTCGTGTGACCCCGTCATTTGAGGTAGATGTTTGCTCGGACTTAATTGTTTAAAAGGCGCAAATACGAATCTGGCAATTGACATATATCGGAAAATATATATGCTGACGTGCTATTTTCATTTTCATTGTGTCAAAAAAATATGGTTTGCAATTCAATTCTCTACGAAAACATGTATCTCAAACAAAGGTATTGAAATAGAAAAAGAAGGTTGATGATAGATAAATGTAAGTGATACTGGTATAGAATACTATAGATGAGTTCAAATTCTTAAGCAAAATTTTACATGAGTGTCTACGGCTCTTAGACGTGCGTACCAAAATAGAATACATTTAAATATTTAGGCTTACCTAACTATATCTCTATAAAAAAAACTATTCATTCAATGTGTTAATGATGCCGCCCCAATAGTTTTGAAAACATACAGATAGTGAAGAGAAATGGTGATTATATGAAATGTGTAGCGACCGACTCTCTTCATTGACACTATAAACACAACTTTCATTTTTATGATCCAATGGGAACGCAAAGTGTGAAATTTGTATTGCTACCCAAGGTCACTGTGTAATTGTTGATGATTGACAAGAGCATGGGTTTGGAATCTAGAGCTGCGTAGTTAGCAATTTATCCCGCTGTGTCTAATTGAATGATATTAACAATTGTTAGGCTATTTATGATTACGGTTTCAAATCACGTTTGTTTAAAAAAGCAGAATATCATTTCGTTACCCAGTATATGAATTAAAGGACTACGGCCTATTTTTTTCTTTAGATTCCACTACCTAATATATCATAAGACGATTTTCTCAATCATTATTGCCAAACATTTATTTATGCTCTCGTTCCAGTTTCAAGAAGAAGTACATTAATTAAACTCCCTACTTCTTTCTACAGGAAATTAAAGATTATAACTTTAGCCTCATAACAATCGAATACAAAGAAATTTGAACGGGAGATTGTTATGAATATATACTTAATTTTTACCTCTCTAGTGGAGCATTGATAGATGTAGGCTTTGTAGGAGTATTTCGTAGATCTACTTCCAGGGGTCTTGTTTCATCATTCTGTCGGTCCTCTACTTCGATTCCTCATAATTAAAGCTCCCTGACTCAACTACATATTCAAGTTTAACAATTCTATCTTTTCTAAAACTTTATTATATCATTTTATTGTTCAAAGACACTTTCCAATATATAAACTTGGTTATGTAAAGACTGGAACTCTTAGATAAGAGATTGAATGGCAGGTTTGGTGTCTGTACCTACGTCATCAAGACCATAAACAGAGCATAATGCAAAGACAAATATAACGTGAGCAATCTCGTAAGTCCTAAATATAAAATGGCGAAGTAACAAAGTATGAAACGTAATCATAGTCCAAAAACACATACAAAATCGAGTGTAGGGCAACACGGACCTTCGACGAAAGCGAAGGCAGGATCAGGTGCCATGAAGGAGTAAGCATCCTCTGCTGACCGGTCAACACCGCCATAATACAAAAACAAGAGTTGGGCAATCACGGACCCCTGGAAACACCAGAGGTGCCTAGGAGGAGTAAGCATCTCCTGTTGAACGGTCACACCCGCCGTGAGCCCATAGTCTTGATCAGGTAAACGGAACAGTCCCTAGTTAAATCAGTGTGTGCAAAACGGCTTAACAATGGTTATGAAACACATCAGACAGCACTTGACTCAATGATAGGTCAATTGGGAAACTGAATTGTTATAACGACCATAGAATATACGAAATGCTGCCTTTAAACGTGACTGTTGAAACCCCTGCAACAACAACTTGTCTGTAAGTAGCTTGCCTCGATTCAAAAACTGATTATACGCAGAACAAGCTCTTGCGTATCGAATAAGTTGAAAGACATACACACCATATGCAGGTGAAGATGGAATATTGCTACACAAATATAGGAAGTTGACGATGGAGAAGCTAAAATCGTCCCGTTTGTCATCAAGTTAAGTAGTTAGTTTGCCGTTAATGTCAATGTTCAATAAAATATCCAAGTACGAAGCAGACATGGACGACTCTGTGGTGTCCTTTATTTCTAGTTCGTTGGGATATATTGAATGACATATGCATGGAGATCATTGTTATTGATCGATAAAACATCGTCAATATATCGAAATGTTGAATTAAAGGCCACCGCTAGAGATTTCTTCTTTTCATGTAGAAGCTTTTGAATGAATTCTGCCTCATAAGAATATAAAAATAGGTCAGCTAATAGAGGAGCAAAAATTAGTGCCCATTGCAATTCCAATAGACTGTTGGAAGACCTGATTACCGAAAACTACAAAGATATTGTCAATGAAGAACCCCAGCATTGCTTTAATATAAATAATATACGGTACCAATTTTGATGCACCAGATGCGCATTTCGACAAATTATGTCTCTTCAGTGATATCAACTTCAGAGTACTTGTGTGTAGAATCGGAGTGGAGTTTAACAAAATAATTTTTTTGAATGGCTAATCACTAGATAAGAATATTTCCTTTTTCCATTTTTTGTTAAAGAAGCAACTGTCTATAATTTATCAAAAGCCTTGCTGTATTTATCGTGCGGGATGGTAGTGTAAAGTGTTGAAAAGTCATATGTTTTGATGTTGTTGATATGTGAAAGGTTCTGGGATTTCAAATTCCATAGAAGTTCTTTAAGTTTTTAAGAATCCACATTTGATTTACACCACTTTCTGGCATATGTAGTTTCACAATAATTCTGAAGTTGCTCCTTGACAGCAGTCACTATTTTCGTAGGAGTAGAAGACAGGGGCTTGGTGGAACTAGTTTATTACAGCAATATATCTTTGTTTGTAGTTTAAGTTTTATGAAGTTTTGGATCCAGTATAGGTACGGTAGTTCATATTCTTTCGTCCCATTGGCTGGATTATAAAATGTGTTTAAAACTGTAGCATGATTTTAAAGAATTTTGTCTTTTGAAATGGCAGTAGGAGTGTAAGTACAATTACCAAAATTTGGAGTTAATACCAAGTTAGTTTAAAATGCAGTTGTAGTAATGAGCCTTACAGAGAAAAACAATATTGTTGCAAGCTTTGTCGGCTGGAACCAGAACATATTCCTCATGTAACCTATATAATTCATTGATCACTTCCGGTTTACGAAAATATAACGAATAGAAAGAAAACAACGCAGAACAAATTCATGGTTGGTTCGCTGAGATGGACAATAGTTGTGCTTGCACTGCACCTTTGTTTAGAAATCTAGAACAGCATGGAACTAAACTACGTGGAATTGAAATACCGCATATGTTGTCTTTACCAGCAATTGTTATCTGTCTGGTTATACAATATTTTCTCAAAATATTTGATATCTATTTAGAGGACTATAAAATAAAGATAACGTACAACAAACTAACTCAGAAAATTTCTAATAAAATATAGAATGGCGAAGTAAATGTGTTAATCATAGTCGCAAATAACACATATGCAAAATCGAGTGTATGGCAACAGGGACCACCGACAAAAGCGAACGACAAAGACAAAAAGAGTTCTACAAAGATCAATAATGTATAAGATTTAGTTCTTATTGAACGTTAATAACATTGCTTTGCCCATCAACCGGTCGCGGTGGCTCTGTGGTAGAGCTCTCGCCTCGGGAGGTCATGCGTTCGAGCCCCGTGCTCGGCACCCAGTCGTTTATTTAGCTTCGACTACAGGCTCACGGCGGGTGTGACCGGTCAGCAGAGGATGCTTACTCCTCCATGGCACCTGATCCTGCCTTCGCTTTTGCCAAGGGTCCGTGATGCCCTACACTCGATTGTGTATGTGTTTTTTGAGACCATGATTACGTTTGATACATTGTTACTGCACCATTTTATATCTAAGACCATAATTTAGGTAGTGATTGCTCCTTAGCCAAGAGCTCGGCATTTAGAAGTGAGAATCGTGGGTATTTCGAATATTACCCTAAAACGGAGGTCATGTGTCGCAGCACGTAAAATAATCCTCACTGCTAAAAACCATGAGTGTTAAGCATAGGTTTAAATTTGCCGCTCTTCACCGGTAATGGTGACGTCTCTATACGAGTGAAAAGTCGGGTTTTTTCGGAGTAATAAATCGATCATGAAGTCTATTTCCGACTTATATGCGCATACTTATGTCAAAATATTTTTCTTGACATATAACTAAAGACACTTAACGGAATTTTGATTATCAGTTTAGTCAGTAGCAAATCATAAAATAGCGATATCCTATTTTTATATGTATGTTTTTAATTTTCGTTTGCTCATGTCGGGTGTGACAGGTCGACAGAGGATGCTTACTCCTCCATGACACCTGATCTTGCTTTTATCGAAAGTCAATGCTGCCCTACACTCAACTTTGTATGTATGTATTTTTGGATTATAATTACGTTTAACACCATGATAACTTCACCTATTTATATACATGGGTTCCCGGTGCGTGTGACTGGTCGACATGGGATGCTTTCTTCTCTCAGGGACTCGATCCCGTCTCCAGCATACGTGTAGGACTTATCTATGTTTTTATTCTTTTTTGTTAATTATCAGATTGATCACGGTTTGTTTTCTATATATCTCTTCATGAACGATTCCATCATTCCTTTTATTTGTTTTCTGTGTTCGTTTTCTCTAGTGTAAAGTCAATTTCGTGTCCGAACAACTACGAACACCCCTAGCAGAATCAACTCCGATTGTCAGCAGCATTATTTTTGATTTTCAGATCTCTTTGATTGCGTTTGTATATTTCTTTAGATCTATCATATAAGACATTTCGACAAGTATTTTAATCAAATTTCCAATGGCCGTCGTAAACATAATATTTTGACGTCACATTTTTATGCACGGTTCAAGGATGACGTGCACCTGTAAAGTAAAACATATACACTTAATCCTCATAGACAACATGATCCAAGTCTCATATATCAGGGGTGCGTGTTTGCAAAACACCTCATTTCTTATACCCTTTCAGAATGATGATAATGTTTGTAATTTTTACAATTTCATACCACATAATTGGCACTGTAATTGCAATGGATAGGCACGTAGTGAAACTAATTGAACACAAAGCATGTGTATATTTATTCAAGAAGGAATTAACACTAGGTATACCGATCTATCAAATTTACTAAACTTTTTTTCTAATCGATAAGAAATCCAGAGAAACTTGTCCTGCCGTATCCATCACTGAGGATCTGTCCAAGGTTGTAGTCCTTTCTTGTTCTAATGAACACAACATCTCGTTCCTTCACGTTTAAGATGAGGTTCCCTGTAACACTGTCACGTTCATCTCCATTGGTATGACGGTATATCGCACCTTGTGCCTGGTTGTTTACTACTAGTTCTGTAGAGTGATAGGATGAATACCATAGGCCCATCGTCCAGGAAAAGAAATAAGTTCCAGATTTAGGGACCACAAACACACCGAGATGTGCATTATATCCATTCCCTTCGTTTGTCTTCGTGACGTCAAAGATCAGTGTGTGGTACCCCCCAGGGTTCTGTAAGTGACTACTCATGTAGGCATAAAATGCTATCGGTTGTACTGAAGCATGTCTTACTGCCCCTGGAGGAACAAAACGAATACAGCTGTTATATTTATTTTTTTTTTTAAAAAAAGCACTGCATCTTTGATTGTGATATTATACACGGTATAACACTGGATATTTTTGTTATATGAAGTAATTAAGGCTGCTGATGTTGCCGGGTTTACTAAACAAAAAGGCGAAGTTAACATCTTGTCAAACGTAATCATAATCCAAAAATCATATACAAAACTGAGTGAAATGAATGAATAAAAATACAATTTTTTAATGATAACAGTTTAGAAAAACTGCAAATGTGTAAATATGCATAAATTTTATGTGCATATTAAGCAAATCAATGTTGAAAAGACCTAAGGTAGAGGAATCTCCACGATAGGAGTTATTACCCTTGACAATATTTTTTTTTGGTTATAAATAATTAATTATCTAAGGGAAATAATTTTTTTTTCACTATCAAAAGTTACCAGATTATTTATCATATCCAGTGAATGAAATTCCTTGAGAAGTTATATTTCTATCATGGACCATTTTTAATGAAATAAAGACTTTTGGAAACCTATGACATAACATGAGGGGATACTCCTTCAATAAATTATGATTATGCAAAGGCCATTTCATGCTTCGCTCGGTCTAACGGTAACACCGTAACTATATTATCATTGTAACGTAGCTCGTCTATAGGTTTCTTTAAATTAAACGATCACACTTTTCTAAATCCTTATCCCTAGATTACTGGTTTACTAGATATACTTTAACGTAAAACTATCATCAGAAAACTTCAGAGAAGGCTTACTACAAATTATAGAAGAAAATAATAAATACCCATAAAGATTCTTAGTAAAGGAGTATTTTCAGAAACTATGCATTTATTAGTTTGTATGTATACTTACTTGTTGGCTTTCTTTTGTGTGGAGCCTTACGTGAGATAAACGATGTAGACAGACCTCGTCGGTCTTGTTGTAAAGTGTGTGTTTTGTTGTTGCTGTCACGTGACTGGTTAGCTCCATTCTCACTATCACGGGGTGAATAGTTCGGCTTCTCCACTTCCTCCTCATTAAAGGTCCCTGACTTGACTATAGCTTCAAGTTTAACAATGCTATCTTTCTGAGCTTGTATTATTTGTGCTTGTTTTTCAACGGCGCTTTCTAACACAGATAATTGGTTACGCAGAGACTGAAACTCTTTGGCGAGAGATTGAACGGTAGTGTTTATCCCTGAGTTATCAACACCAAACACAAAAGAAAATCTTATGACTAGGCAGAAAAAACCGCAGAACAAAAACCGCAACTTCATGTCTGGTTTGTTAGTACTGATACAATCAGTGCTTGCATCGTATTTTATTTCTAAATGTTGAACTTCGTGGATCTGAAGTTGGACAGATGTTACTTT
>CAJDSM010004990.1:309-12655 GCA_903981925.1 Ostrea lurida
CCATTTTGAAATGTTTCAAAATCGGTGAAAATTCTTAATTTTCAAGACGATTTTGAAGCAATAAAAGTAGGTTCTGAACTGAATGTTTTTCATGTTTCATATAATTTAGTGTTTTAACTTTTACACTTTTCAAGAATATAGACAGCAAAGGTCTGAAAAAATCGTTTTATACACGCAAAATGCCGAAATTCACCATTGCTCGTTAATTTTCACGTCAATCATTGGACGTATACACACATATTTTTCAAAATGAATTTGAAGCAAATAATCATTTTCGAACTGAAAAAAATATATCATCTTTGTAGAAAGTAATGGTCTTTCAAGTCAGGGGTCCAACTTTATTCTATATAATGCATGAAAAAAGTTATAATAGTTTAATCACACATTCCCCGTTATCGCCTATAGTAAATACAGGTACTCTTAATAGTAACACAATAATTGATCAAAATCATTGATGGCCGCAATAGTTGGATATGTGTGAGGTCACATCTATACGGACATCATATTTGCATGATAGATTCTAATCGGCTTCCATTATCCCTGGGCATCGACGAATAAGTCCTCGTACCGTAAGGAACAGATTGCAGGAGACCATCATCCGTCCTCGCCGTCCTGCTATCTGTCCTGTTCCGCTCTAGTGTTACCGTGTTGTAAGGTCAGCATGGTGTAGAAAGCATCGCCGTTACATTTACAGAGATAAGGCGAACATTCTGTTCAATGACGAGTCGAGATTTTATCACAACAACAGTGGCGGTAGTGCGCGGGCTTACCGTCGTGCAGGAGAGCCTACGTTATTCTATCGTCGTGCCGGAGACGTTATGTTGTCGCATGAGTTATTCTGTCGTCGTGCCGGATACGTTATGTTGACGCCTGCGTTATTCTACCGTCGTGCTGAAGAACACTATGCTGACGCCTACGTTATTCTACCATCGTGCCGGAGACGTTATTTTGACGCCTGCGTGATTCTATCGTCGTGCCGGAGACGTTATGTTGACGCCTGCGTAATTCTACCATCGTGCCGGGGATTTTATGTTGACGCATGAGTTATTCTACCGTTTTGCCGAAGATCGCTATGTTGATGCCAGCGTATTTTTCCGTCGTGCTGAAGAACGCTATGTTGACGCCTGCGTTATTCTACCGTCGTGCTGAAGAACACTATGTTGACGCCTGCGTTATTCTACCGTCGTGCCGGATATCGCTATGTTGACGCCTGCTTTATTCTACCATCGTACCGAAGATCGCTATGTTGATGCCAGCGTCTTTTTTCCGTCGTGTCGGAGAACGTTATGTTGAAGCCTGCGTTATTCTACCGTCGTGCCGGAGAACGTTATGCTGACGCCTGCGTTATTCTACCGTCGGACGGGAGATCGCTATGTTGATGCCAGCGTCTTTTTTCCGTCGTGTCGGAGAACGTTATGTTGAAGCCTGCGTTATTCTACCTTCGTGCTGGAGATCGTTATGTTGACGCTTTCGTTATTCAGCGCAGCCAGTTCAGTGGAAGGAGCGTTATGGTTTGGTGTGATATTACAACATATGGAATGACTCTTTCGTGATAGTGGATACCCTGGTCTGCAATATCACCGATTTATCGCCTATAGAACATACATATATGTTTGGGGTAAAATGGAACGACGTCTACGTCAAGAGTCGAATCCCTGCTACGTTGGGCGCTTTGCATCGCTCTTTATTGCACACATAACGGAACATACTCTAGATGAAAAGGCGAAAACAATTAATAGTGATTAATCTCGTTAGTCCGAAAAAAAAATCCCATCACTTCCGACATAATTTTACCCAATGGCAGACGATAATGGGAAACTAGATCGTTATAACGACCATAGGATTTGCGGAATGCTGCCATCAAACTTGAAACATCTTGTTTGTAAATGGCCTGCCTCGATTCAAATACAAATCGATCATATGCAGAACAATACTTGTTCGCACAATATCTAAGTTGAAAAAATTGTCCGGTTTACTGGATTTTTTTGGTTGTGATTTACCACCATCCAGATTGTTTCCTTAGACTGTTTTACAAAAGAAAACGTGAAGATAAGGAAGAGTGATCAATCTCATAAATTCTATATGGAATACAGATTAAGAGATGAGCAAACAGCGACCCCTGGGTATACCAGAGCTGGGATCAGGTGCCTTGGCGTAGTAAGATCTCCTGACGACCGGCCACACACCCTGGGGGTGGTCTCAATACCAGAGGTAGGATCATGCGCCTAGGAAAAAAGAGTGTTCCCCGTCGACCGGTCACACCCGTCGTGAGCCTTCTGATCAGGCAATCGGAGTAGTCCGACGTCAAATCCAGTGCAAAAAGAACGGTCTAACAATTCGTATGAAACACATCAGACAGGATTTAACCCAATAAGAGGTTGCATTTGCAAACTAGATCGTTATAACGATAAAAGAATTTGCGAATTGCCAAATTTAAATGAGACCGTTTAACCTCCTATAATATAAACTTGTTTGTCAGAAGCCTGTCTCGATTTAAAAATTGATCATACACAGAACAAGCTCTTGATATCGAATAAATTGAGAGACATAAACACTTTATTTAGTTAAGAATGGAATGTTGTTTCATAAATATGGGACGTTAACGACAGAGAAGCTAAAATCATGCCGTTGATCATAAAGTCGAGTTGTAAGTTTGCAGTTCTAAAGTGTATATATTCAATAAAGTATCTAAGTGCGAAGTAGATGTGGAAGAATGTGGTGTCTTTTATTATATATCAATCGACATATGAATAACAATAATTATTGTTAATTGAAAAAAAAACCGTCATTGCAACCGTTTTTCTGTTGCATTCTACGGTGTGGTGTGATCAACTCAAGCTTTGAATTTTTACTGAGTTTTTATATAAACAAGCATTCTGATAGTATTGCATAAGCAATACATGTCCCCTACCGGCACCTCCATTATTGACTGATGTTATAAATGCTGTGTGATCTGACCTTGAATTCAAACATCGGTATACATGCCAATATCATATTAGTTTGATGTTTCGATGTTGATACAGATGAAACATATTTGGGATTTCAAAAGAAAATGTTATTGGGAGGAATTTGATATTAACTTCATTTCATAAGCATGAAGGTAATATCCTGCGCGACTTCAATTCATAAACATGAAACTTTTTAAAATACACATAGCCTGGGTATGTCACGTAGTAACATCTCAGATTCCAGAACTGCCACCCACTATTTTTGATCGGAATTGCATTAATCGATGTAAGAACAGAACAAATTCGAAACTGAACTAGGAAACGTTTGAACAATTTACCTGGATCGGTTTAAGCCAACATTGAGAGGGAATAATTGTGCATATGCAACACAAAACAAAACAGCCAATAGGCATTTCATCTCTGCATTTTATTTACTTTATAATTATGATAACGGCTTACAAAGTTGTCCACATTGTAGGAATGCGGCTAAATCGAGTTAAACGCCACGTGCCAGGGCCGATCAGATTTCCTCGTCGACAACAAAAAATTCTTGCGTTGTAATCTCATAATATATCTCACAATTTGCATTTGTTGTGTTTTCCGTACAATGAAGCGTTTAAAATGTTACATCAATGAACGTAATTACATCGAACTCCAGCGGCGAGTTTTGGGAAATTGCATCAATTTAGATGTCCTCTAATTCTACAAGCCTTCCATCAAGCACGTTCCCATCCCGATGTATATTGAAATGTTGAAATGTAAAAAAATTATTTCTTCACACCTGCCCACCAAACGTTTAAATTCAAATATTGATCTGTAGGTTGACACTCTGAACTACCCTGCAAGTTTTCAAATGATTCCTCACAAGCATAAAGAAAAAAGTCTGGAAAACCAAACAGGACAGGAATGGGGACAGACCGGACAGACAGATTAGACAGAGAGGAAGACAGCAGAAGACAGACAACAAAGAAGAAAGCTATAGTCCCCGGTTCAAACCGGTAGGGGACTAACAAGCAAGTATGTGTAATGTATTACATGATACTACAAGCTAACTAGTATGGAGATAAAACGACTTTTGTAACTCACCACCCTAACACAACAGGAAGAAAGAAAGAAACAAAGAACTTACGCGGGGCTGTAACACAGGTCGCGTATGAAAATACAGTATTTGCCATGCTAATTCTGGTGCACACGTGGTGTCACACCAATTCCGAAAAAACAAATATCATCAGGGATGTTATAAGCCTAATGTTTAGATTGATTTGATTGATTAATTTACTGTTTTATCCGTCCCACTCGAGAATATTTCACTCATATGGAAGACGTCACCATTGCCGGTTGAAGGGCTCTGCAGAAATTTAGGCCTATGCTCGGCCAACTCAGGGCCCATTTAGCAGGGAGGGATCTTTTCGTGCCACACCTGCATGTGTTTAAACGGGAACCTTCGTTTATTTCCGGTCATCATCCGTGAATGGCCACCTATTCAGTCGCCCTATTACGACACGCAAGGGGATGCTGAAGGACCTATTCTAACCCGGTCCCACGGTCCTAAAAATGTCGGAAAGCAAAGACAATACAAAAGAATTTTTATAGCAAAACTCAAAAAGTTTAAATCTCAAGTCAATAGCCTGTTAAGGAGAAGGGATTGCAGGAGGGAAGTACTTCTACTTTAGTATCCAATGTTTTGTGAAAGTCATTTGGGATCTTATTACGTATCAAATTGAGACGTATAGTTAAAGCTATGACTAACTGACTTGATGATATGACCATATACCACCCAAGAGTATACATGTAAATATGGGGGATAATTTTTGGTCACTGTATGTGACACATTTCAAAAAATATATTTTTTTCATCTATTAAGCGATGCTTGAAACCTTAAAATTTTAATTTTTGGACAGTGGAAAGAACAACTACAGGAAAGGCATTTTATAAAAAAAAGGCCTTTCAAAAGTCTAAATTCAAGCCAATAACGCAATACAGGAGAAGAGCTTTGCATGACGGAGATAATCCTTCGTTTAAGAATTTCCATTGTTTTTCGTGACGTTATATGGAATTATATTTCGGCATCAAATTGTGGATTTATGTTAAAAATACGACAACTGGACTCTTAGTACCCGGGACGGACGGGGCATCCACCCACCAGTGAATATCGTTCCGGAGTGCTTAAATGAAAAGGTGATAATATCATTGTAAAATGTGATGTAAGGAAAGAACCGATAACTCGTATCATTTTAAATCTACTGATTTCCCATTTCTCGTAAAATAAATGATCTAATAAATAATATTAACTGCGTTTCAGACAACAGATTGATAAAACGATTCATCATCACGTTTCCGAACTTTTCAGTTATACTATTTCTGTACATATGTACTTTGTACTACTTCGCACTTTTATATGTATCAATGCATTTCATCCACTAATCACGAGATCATGTTCTACGCATCAACAACAGTAATACTGTAACTATATAAACTGGCGAAGCTAAAACAATGTGTTAAACAGTAATCCACTATCCCTAAAAAAAACCCATAAATACAAAGTCGAGTATAGGAAGCACAGACCTCTCGACGAAAAGCGAACGGTATAATCCAGGTGCCCATGGAGGCAGTAAGGCCATCCTCTTGCTGGACCGGTCAACCACTCACCGTGAGTCCTATAGTCGGAGTAGAAACAAAGTAAACGGGGACTTACACCTCTTCTTCAAATCCGTAGTCAGATATAATGACAGATCTGCAAAGGGTCTATAAAAAAGGGTGCACAAATAAGTTTGCGCCGACAACTGTCCAGTGAAAGTTGATAAACAAAAAAAAAAAAAAAAAAAAAAATAGAAGCTTGAATTCTGCCGGAAATGATTGATTTTTTCAACGACTTGTATGGTTTCACTGACGCTAACATTATCATCATAACACTACAGAACGTTTTAGGTTTTAATATCATTTTGTAATAAAATCGGCCAGCCAGGATGAAAATTTAATGAAATCGTTCAAGTTTTGGACAACACCATACGAGTTCTGTCCAGGTACGAAAACGGACAATCCGTCGGAAGCTGGCTTTTCTTTGCCCAATACGGACTTTTTGAATTATACAACCCGGTTTTCAACATCATACTCATTCCAGACACAATGCACAGCTAACAGCCCTATGAATACAATATCCTGTACAAAAGCTTAGCAGCCTATGAATACAAAAGATATTCCTGTAGTTAAAGAATGCTTAGCAGCCTATGGAATACAAAATATCTGTATATAGAAGAATGCTTAGCGGCTTATGAATACAAAATATCTGTAACAAAGCTGCAGCCGATGAATACAAATATCTGTTAGAATCTGCTTTGCCAGCCTATGACTACAAAAATCCTGTTGAGAATGCTTAGCAGGCTATGGATACATGATAGCACAATATGCCGTACAGTCTGACATACAAATATCCTGTTTAGATGCTTAGCAGGCTATGAATACAAAATATCCTGTAAGAATGCTTAGAAACCTATGAATACAAAATATCTGAACGAAGCTTAGCAGGGTATGCCGATAACAAATATCCTGTTAGAAATGCTTTAGCGATGGCTATGAATACAAAATATCCTGTATTAAGAATGCTTAGGCAAGGCTTGATACAAATATCCTGTTGATTAGGCTTAGCAGGCTAATGAATACAACATATCTGTTAGATGAAGCCTGAAAACTCAATTAGCAGCCTATGAAAACACATCATATGCTGTTTAACAATGCTTAGCAAGGCTCTATGAATACAAATATCCTGTATTTAAATGAATGTTAGCCAGGCTATTATGAAATATCTGATGAAAGAAGTTAGCACTCATGATACAAATATCCGTATCAGCGTAGCAGCCTATGAAATACAAACTATCCGTTTAGAATGCTTATAGCAGCCTATGAATACAAGAATTATTCTGTTAGTAATGCTTAGCGCTCTATGAATACAAAATATCCTGTAACAAAGCTCGCAACAATCCTTTGCAGCTACTTTGTACCCTTAAAAAAGGGACATGGACACGTTTTCAACTAAAAATGTTCAAATTTTAGATTGCCACTTTTGATGTTTAAAATGCTAAATCAAGTTATTTCTAGTGGTCATCAAAAATTTGAAAATCAGTTGTTGAGTTAGAAGTAAGATACAACGCTCACAAATCTTCGCGATGTAAACAAGGCTCGAGCTTTGTTTATGTTTACAAAAAGATTGCTTCTTAGAAAATATAATGTTAAAAAAAATATGAGAAGTAAAAAACACTAGAAACGTACTGTTTAATTGTGTTTAGAAAGAACTTATAATTTGGAAAAAAAAATCTGCTTTAAATGGAACGTTTAGTAGCATATTCAATATTTGTAAGCAAAATCTTGTTTACATAACAAAGAATTGTAAGTGCAATATCTCACTTGGAAGTCTACAGATTACATTAATTTTTTTCCTGACCATTAGAAATACCTTAGTCGATCGCTGTAAACATTAAAATTGGCAATCTGAACTTTGAACATTTTTAGTTCAAAACGTTCAAAACATGCCCCTTTAAGGATGGCAAAGAAAGATAGTTTATATGCCTGGTGCAGATGGATGATTGATTGTATATTATTTAAAGTCCTGCGGGAGAATTTATCGTATAACACGGGACCCCGGTTTTGCGGTCTCATCAGAAGGCCCACATTTGGCAATTGTACTTATACTCCAACTGCTCTCTTAAAAGATGGAATTCTTCAAAGTCATAATTCAATTTTAAACACTTTAAATATTCCAGTACATGAATCCTAGTTTATGTAGCTATACTGGGTTTCAAAACTTCACAAAAATCCTTACAAACAAAGACGTATTGCTGGATCCACTTAATGTTCTACCAAGTGCTATTGTTGTTCTTCGCAAAAATATTGACAGGAGATGTGCCGGAGAAACTCAAAACCTTTTGTGCAACATATGCCAGAAGTGGTGCAAATCAAATTAATGTGGATTCTAAAAATTCTAAAGAACTAGTAAACTTGAAATAAAAGAACTTTACTGTAATCAACATTATTTTTCAACGCTTTACATGACCATTCTTCACGATGACTTAAACACTATAAACTTCTTGACATAGACAGTTGCTTCTTCAGCATAAAAAATATAAGGAAATATTTACTCTGATTCTACGTGCAAGTACTCTGAATTTGATATACTCACAGCAGATGTTACCGGCTAATAGGAGATGCTTACTACCCCTAGGCACCTGGTCCCACCTCTGGAGTGTCCAGTGGTCCGTGTTTGCCCAACTCTTGTTTTTGTATTCTATTTGGGACCTACGGGATTAATCACTGTTCGTTATCTTTGCCTTTATATGCAAAAACCATGCTTGAGTTCCTCATTTAAGTTATAAGATTTTTCAACAATTTGTTGAAAGTCCCATTGGCACGAATCGAGCTCTGTTGTTAGCTGACCTAATTTCATATGTATTATCATTCCATTATCATCTAGAATAACTGGCACATTGTATTTAAAAGAATTATTGTTAATAGCATTCATTTGTATTAGTTAAATTTATTAATGACTACACTATATTTTCTCTCATCGTAAAACGTGTTTGCAAACACGACTGCTATACATTCTCATCAAGTGTATTTAATAACAACTGAAAATATCTAAGTGCATACACACTTCGAGGTGAACATTGTATAGGCTTTCCAATGACCTCATATCTTAATCACCTATTGAAACGCATACCCGTTGCATTTATATAATTTAAAATAGGCAGGATTAAAATTAAATGCCTAGCAATCCTTTTGATTTTTTGCCATTATAGTTGATGGTTTTACATGTACGCCATTCAAGCGTCTTGTATAGTATCATGTGCTTGTTTATGATTTACATTTATATGTCACTTAAAAAACCTGAACCTCCATCAACTTGTAAAGAACGAAATTCTGAAGAACCTTTACATATAAATTAGAGCAGTAAACAATATAGTAAACGTAATCATAGTCCCAAAAACATATATACAAAGTCGCATGTAGGGCAACACGGACTTCCGACAAAAGTGAAAGGGACATGGACACGTTCTGAGCTAAAAATGTTCATATTTTAGATTTCCATTTTTAATGTTTACAATGCTCACTTAGGGTATTTGTAATGGTCAGCAAAAATTTGAACATCATTTGTTTAGATACAAGTGAGATACATCACTTACAATTCTTCACTATGTAAACAAGGCTCGAGTCTTGTTTTTGTTTACATAAAGATTGTTTCACAGAAAATACCATGTTTAAAACAAAATGAGATGTGATAATCACTAGGAACTGTTTAGTTGTGTTCAGAATGAACTTGTAATATGAAAACATCTGCTTTAAACGGAACGTATACTAGCAAATTCAATGTAGGTAAACAAAAACTTGATTTTCATTGTGCTGTTAGTCAATTTTTTGTCGTTGAGGCCCCTTGGTAACTGCGTGTGAGCACGCGCGAATAGCTTTCCTAACGAGTTCAAACTAGGGGTCATATGAATAAGGCGGCGCAAATCGAATTTTTGTCGTCCCGACAAGAATTCAACGAAACTGTATTTTATTAGTATGGAGTAAGAATAACAGTAAATAATCATATGGTAACAAATATTTAATTTAATATCATCATAATCTTACGATTTCAATGCATTCTAAGTGAAATAAAAATATTGAGATTTGTTAGACAATATGCCTTTAAGTAAAATATCCAGATACGAAGCAGATATGTCAGATTCGTGTGTCCTTTATTTCGAGTTCGTCGGATATACTCACGATGGATACTTATTGAAAATTCTTATTGTTAATTGATAAGACTTCATCAATATATCTGTATGTAAATTTAAAGGACACGGCAAGATTTTTGTTTTCATTCCGTAACAGCTTTTGAACAAATTCTGCTTCGTATGACTATAAAAATCCACAGTCCATTTTCATTATGTGTGTGATTTACTCATCAAACTATTGTCAATATTTATTTTTCAAACAATACATGCTAAGTCTGAATAAAGCTCATCTCGTTCTTTTTCATGGATTTCAACAATATGAATATACACAAACAGCTTTTTGCGTTACAAAATCTCTTTTTCACCCTGAATCCTTCCTGAATCCACGAGTGTTTGAAAGAAGTAGCACAATTTGAAACATTCACAGTTATAAAAATATCTCTTGAAAATCCTCACAATCCGTGTACTACTCTTCACGTCTGTAATATTGGTAGAAAAGACACATTCTTAATTTCGACTAACGATTATTAACAGGATGCAATTGCAAAGAGTGTACAGACGTTGCAGCGA
The DNA here is from genome assembly GCA_903981925.1 of Ostrea lurida. Taxonomy (NCBI): domain Eukaryota; kingdom Metazoa; phylum Mollusca; class Bivalvia; order Ostreida; family Ostreidae; genus Ostrea; species Ostrea lurida. The sequence continues at coordinate 10,535 of CAJDSM010004990.1, forward strand.
TACTTTGTGGGAAAACCCTGCTTGGGCTCATAGAGTGAAAAGAGATTTTGTTTGGGTATATTTATATTCTTGAAATCCATGAAATAGAACGAGATGAACTTTGTTCAAAATTAGCATGTATTGTTTGAAAATAAAAATTGACAATAATTTGAGGAGTAAACCACACACATAATGTGGATGTAATGGTGCTTTGGACTTTCCTTCTCTACACGTTGACGGAGTCTTCAGGTTTTTAGATGATATGTTTGGTGCCATGCGGATGTAAATCACAAACAAGCATATGACACTATTCAGGGTGCTTTCAAGAATGGTGTAAAACCATCAACCATGATGGCAAATAATCAAAAGAATTGCTTGGCATTTAATTTTAACCCTGCCAACTTTAAATTCTATAAATCCAGTAAATCCAGCTGGTATATGTTTCAATGGGTAATTAAGATATGTGGTCATTGGAACGCCTATACAATGTTCACCTCGAAGTGTGTATGCACTTAAATATTTTCAGTTGCTATTAATTTCAGTTGGTCTGAAAAAAACCCTTTTAATATGTAGCAGTCATGTTTGCAAACACGTTTTAAGATGAGAGAAAATACAATATAGTCAGTGATTTTAACTAATACAAATGAATAATATTAACAATTTAATATTTAGCAACAATGTGACAATTATTTCAGTTGATAATGAAGTGTTGTTATATATAAGAATAAGTCAGCTAACAACGGAGCACGATTCGTGCCAAAGGAACTTCCAACAAATTGTTGGAAAATCTGATAACTAAAGACTCTGAAAATATTATCAATGAGGAACTCCAGCATGGTCTTTGATACAAAAAGGCAAAGTTAACATCGTGTCAAACGTAATCATAATCCAAAAACATATACAAAATCGAGTGTAGGGCAACACGGACCTCCGACAAAAGCGAAGGTAGGATTAGGTGCCATGGAGGAGTAAGCATTCTCTGCTGACCAGTCACACCAGCCGTAAGCCTTTAGTCGTAATAAAGTAAACAGGATTACCCGTAGTCAAATCTAGTAGGGAAATGACAGTCTAACAAAGGGTATGAAACAAATCAGTCAACATATGACTTAGTGATAATTTGTAATCGCAAACAAGGTCACAATAGCGACCGTAGAATTTGCGAAATGATGACTTTAAACGAGATTCGTTATAACCCTGCAGCATCAACTTTTTTGTTAGCAGTTGGCCTCGCTTTAAAAAGTCCTCATACGCATAACATGCCCTTGCGTATCGAATCAAATGGGAGATATACACACCATAAAGAGGTGATAGTGGTATGTTGCTATATAGAAAGGGAAAGTTGGCGATTGCAAAGTTAAGGTTATCACGTATCAAATTCAGAGTACTTGCCCGTAGAATCAGAGTGAATATTTCCTTTTTAAGTTTTGTCGAAGAAGCAACTGTCTATGTTTAGTGTTTAATTCATCGTGAGGAATGGTCATGTATAGTGTTGAAAAATCATACGTTTTGATGTTGATTAACGAATTGTTTTGTTATTCAAGTTTACTAGTTTAGGTTGCACAAAATGTCTGAAGTTTATCTCCTGTCAATATTTTCGCAAGGAACCAAAATAGGGGCCTGGTAGAAGATCAAGTGAATTCAGCAATGCGTCTTTGTAAGGATTTTTTTGAGGTTTTCAAACCCAGTATAGGTACAGAAACTGGCATTCGTATATATGCCTCACTGACTGGAATATTTAATGTGTTTACAATAAAAACATGACTTTAAAGAATTTCATCTTTTAACAGAGGAGTTTGAGTATAAGTGTGATTGTCAAATGTTGATCTTAGAATGAGACCGCAAAAACCGATGTCCCGTGTCACAGAAGGTGTGGCGCGGTAGAGATCCCTCCTTGCTCAAAGACCACAAGCGCCAAGCTCAAGACTAAATCTGCAGCACTTCACCGGTTATGGTGACGTCTTACTATAAGTGAATTATTTTCAAGAGGGTCGATAAACAGTATACCAATTTGGAAATAATGCATGATTCTTTTAAAATGCAGTTGTAATAATGAGAATTACAAGCAAAGGCAACGTTGCTACATTATCTGTCAGCTGGAACCAAATCGTATTCCGTATGTATACAAAAAGGCGAAGTTAACAT
>CAJDSM010004994.1:0-11176 GCA_903981925.1 Ostrea lurida
TAAAATTAGGCTTTGTGCAAGAATTTCTATGTAACTTGGTTGTTACTGTTGCCATTTAGTAGAGTGACCATTTTCCCATTTTTTCCCCAAAAAACATCGAGAGAAGACTTGGTCTGGATATTTTAGCTGCAGTAAACGTAAGTGGCAGGAAATGTTTGTACAAAGTTGTTCTCTATATTGTTATTTAAAGAAAATATTTTACCAAATTACCTAAATTTGGCGGCAATTGAAAATCGTCATTAGTGGTGCCGTCTATTCTAAATAACACCAATCATGTCATTGACAAACTTAAAACTATTTTAAAGATGGTGTATGGGAGATTAAATCCTTTAAAAAAATTATTTCGTATTAGACGGTGAAGAAAAAGTCTCACAGTCCTTGCTGTACAAAACTTGAATCCGATATTTACCCAAATTACTGTGGAAGGCGTCCGTCTCACAAATATAGTTGGCCTTCGCGCCGCAGTCTACGTCATCGTATCTCCCGCCAACGAACATGACGGAGCAGTAATCTCTCCCGCCGGAGTTATTCGGCTCCGTGTTCCATGGTCTAATACAAAACACAAAACGCTACCGTTAGAGTACAGCTTTAAAGTGCATTTATAGCCCCTCGGTATTGTTTTCAAATGCCCATTTACACACGGAAACAGCGTTTAGATGAGCTATAGCAGGACACTGAAGCTCTCTGAAAAAAATACTTGGGTACAGATCAGAGAGATACAGACTGCTACCCTATATAAGAACATTCGATTACGGTGCGCACAAAGTGAGCATTGATTGAGGTCCTTATATAGGTATTCCTTGATCGCCGAGCCAATAATTATTAAGATCTATAAATTCCTTACAAAAATGTATTACTGCCACTACCTGGTATGTGTCCAAACATACCTTATCACAATCAGTGTCATTATTTTAAAACCCTTAAATACAAAAAGGCAACGTTACCATTGTGTCAAACGTAATTCAATACAAACATATACAAAAACTCGAGTGTAGTGGCAACACAGACTCCGCAAAAGTCGAAGGTAGATCAGGTTCGACATGGAGGATTAAGCTTCCTCTGCTGACCGAGCTCACACCCGCCGTGGCCCTTAGTCGAAATAAATACACGGAATTCACCCGTATCAATCAGTCAGGAAATGCAGTCTATACAAGGTATGAAACAAATCAGTCACATAAGACTTAGTGATAATGTGTAAAATCGCAAACATTTCATTTATACGCGAACCGTGGAATTTTGCGAAATGATGGACTTTTAAACGAGATTCGTTATAACCCTGCATGCCTTCAACTTTTTTGTTAGTATTGGCCTCGCATTTAAAAGTCCGTCATCACGCATAGACAATGCTCTTGCGTAATCGAAATCAAACTGGAAGAGTTCATACACACCATAAGCAGGTGATATGGTAATATTACTACTAAGAAAGGGAAAGTTGACGATTGCATGAAAACTCGCAGCTTCAAGTGATTTCGTCCGAACATTGACGTAGCCATGAATTTATAGAATACTATAATTATGGCTCCGCGATGCAGGAATACAACGATATAAGACCTCAATCATGCGCAATTTTTTGTGATCATATCCTTGCAGTCAGAAATTCCAAACTTTGATTTTCAACTTCAAATGAGTTTTATTTCGTTTTTAAATATTTAAAATGTAGACTATCTTCGTCCAAAAATCTTGAATCAGTCCCTTTAACTTATTTCGTTCGAACATGGAACAATTTTTTTTCTGAACAAAGCGTTTTAATTCGAATTAAAAATAATTATAGAGACTGTACATATATCAATTTACGCACATAAGCCCTGGTTTGATGGGGTTATTAAAATCGGTATCATAGACCCATTCTCCTTCTATTTTCTGGTCATTGAGCCCCGTCCACCAGCCTGTCGTGGTATGATGTGTCTTTATCAGGTTTTGTATGAAGGTCTGCAATACAAAATGTAAACATTTTAACTTTTATGATAAGCTTAGGGAGTCAGTAATTGTACAGTCTTCCCATCAAAGCACGATCCCAATCCCGATGAATATTGAAATGATTTATTTCTTTCACACCTGCCACCAAACGTTATGAAATTCGAACTTGATCTGTAGTTTGACACTCGATCTGAAACTACCCTGCAAGTTTCAAATAAAGAAACAAGAGGCCCATGGGCCAAATCGCTTCATTGAGTGACCTTGTCCTGGCTTGAGTAGGCGGTGATTTAGAAAGAATTTTCAAGTTTTCCTTAAACTGACCCAGTGTCTTCGGAGACATTTTAATACAAAAACTTTCTTGCACCCTGTTTAGGTACTTGCCGCTACCCCGGGAGGTTATGAATATAAAATCATATACCGGTACCAATGTTTATGCAACCAGATGCGCATTTCGACAAATTAGTGTCTCTTCAGTGATGTCAACACCGAAATGTTGGAAATACAAAACGCGAAGTTATTTTAACATTGTGTCAAACGTAATCATAATCCAAAACATATACAAAATCGAGTGTAGCAACACGGACCTCCGACAAAAGCGAAGGTAGGATCAGGTGCCATGAGGAGTAAGCATCCTCTGCTGAACCGGTCACACCCGCCGGTGCAGCCCTTAGTCGAAATAAAGTAACCGGGATACCCCGTAGTCAAATCCTAGTAGGAAAAGACAGTCTAACAAAGGTATGAAACAAATCAGTCAACATATACTTGATAATTTGTAATCGCAAACAAGGTCATTATCAGCGACCGTGAATTTTGCAAATGATGACTTTAAACGAGATTCGTTATAACCCTGCACATCAACTTTTGTTAGTAGTTGGCCTCGCTTTAAAAAGTCCTCATACGCCAAGCATGCTCTTGCGTATCGAATCAACTGGGAGATATACACACCATAAGCAGGTGATAGTGTATATTACTACATAGAAAGGGAAAGTTGACGATTGCAAAGTTTTAAAGTCATCACGCTTATCATATAAAATTTAGTTGTCCATGATCTGCCAACGAAAAATAAAAGCTAAACACTGCATTAACATGTGATCAGATGACTGTAGTGCCAAAAGACTTGGGCCAAAACATTCGAAGGATCAGAACTATGCCTTGAGGAGGATAACCCTAACTTTGAATGAAATTCTAATTTTACCACTGCGCAATAAAGATTAGCATATCAGTATTCAAGCTATAACATAAGTAGCATATAGCAATCTGGCTGTAGGAGCGACTCCTCCCGGGTTGGTAACTAACAGTCCACAGCAGATGGCCTCGACCCAGAGTACATATACATATAGAATCATATACGGTACCAATTTTTATGCACCAGATGCGCCATTTCGACAAATTATGTCTACTTCAGTGATGCTCAAACCGGAAATGTTGGAAACCGAAACATGAAGAAAAACTTTTATAAAATGATCTGATTCAAATTTGATTCTACTCTGTTCAGGAAGCTTTAAGGTAAATGTTGTCTTTTGGTCTTGAGAACACAATTTTTAATATATATTCAAATGTAAATTTTGATCCCCTATTTGTGGCCCCACCATACCCGGGGGTCATGATTTGAACAAACTGAATTTCCACTATATCAGGAAACGCTTTCATATAAATTCAGCCTTCGTCCTTGCTCAGGGTTCTGTGAGAAGAAGATTTTTAAAGATTTCCCCTAATAATCATATTGTAAAAACTTTGGATTCCCCTATTGGGGCCTCATCGTACCCCCGGGTCATGATGTTTGAACAAACTTGAATCTCCCTAAATCAGGAAGCTTGTCATATAAACTTCAGCTTTTATGGCCCAGTATTTCTTGAGAAGATTTTAAAGATTGTCCCTGTATAATCATATTGTCAAACTTTGTCCCCTATTGTGGCCCCATCGTACCCCCGGGGTCATTGATTTGAAACAAACTGAATCTCCTCTATATCAGAAAAGCTTCCATATAAATTTCAGCTTTCCTGGCCCAGTGGTTCTTGAGAAGAAGATTTTTAAAGATTTTTCTCTATATAATCATATGTAAAACTTTGATCCCCTTATTGGGCCCCATCGTACCCCGGGGGGTCATGATTTGAACAAACTCGAATCTCCTCGTATTATCAGGAAGCATCCATTGAAATTTCAGCTTCCTGGCCAGTGGTTCTTGAGAAGATAATTTTAAAGATTTTCCCTATATAATCTATATGTAAAAAGCTTTGATCCCCTGTTGGGCTCCATTGTACCCCCGGGGGTTATGATTTGAACAAACTTGAATCTTCTCTATATTAGAAAGCTTCCATATAAATTCAGCTATTCCATGGCCCAATGTCTTGAGAGAAGATTTTAAAGATTTTCCCTATTATAATCATATGTAAAACTTTGATCCCCCGTAATGGGGCCCCATCATACCCTCGGGGTCATTGATTTTGAACAAAACTTGAATCTCCTGTATATATCGGAAGCTCCATATAAATATTGCAGCTTTCCTGGCCCAGTGTGCTTGAGGAGAAGATTTTAAATGACACCCACCCTATTTTGCAGTTTCGTTTTTTTGAAAATTTTTTTATTTTTTTTCTCCCCCCCTTTTGGGAAGGAGGGGGCCTCGGTCCTTTGTATTGAACAAACTTGATTGTCCCTTTACCCAAGATACTTGTGTACAAGTTTGTTGAATTTGCCCAAGCGGTTCTTGAGAAGAAGTCGAAAATGTGAAAAGTTAACAGACAGACGGACAGACAACGACGGACGATGGACAAAGGGTGATCAGAATAGCTCACTTGAGCCATCGCTCAGGTGAGCTAAAAAAATGTCTGGAAAACAAATGGGACAGAATGGGGACAGACAGACTGACAATGAAGAAAGAAGAAATAATTTTTCGTTTAACCCGTCTGTGCATACCCCCTATTCGTATGTTTCAAATCCCTCCCAAAAAGAAACCTGTCCCTTGCCACTAGAATTTCCTGAGGTTGAACTTGCCAGCGCATTTAAAGTTCTCCGTATCATAATTAGTTATCCCACGGGCTGGTTAATATTGTTAAAAGCGTGTATTTGAATTCGAACCTGAAACCATTATAGTTAACTAAGTCAACATGCTTACGAATTTAAGATTTCTCCTGGTTATTCGTTCGTGCGGTTTCTTATTAAAATTCAGTTTTAAGAGTGATTCTATCGTACATGTAGCGATAATATATTTTCCGTAGTTTTGAATCAAAATTTTCAATTGAATGAGTTTGGTTGGTCGTAAAAATAAAATAAAATGAGATGGGACCGATTTTCGCCCCTGGAGCCCCTACCTCTTTTTTAAAGTACACTGAATGTAATTAAGGCTGAAGAAGCCCATTTGTTTACAACTGAAGAGAGCCTTGATGCTACTTGTATTTTTCGTTCGATTCACAAATAAATCTTAGCATTCTCCAAAGTTCACCTTAATTTGTCCATACCAGTTCTTCCTTTGTGTTTATTGCCAAAAGGTATGCGTCCATATTTGTAATGATGTCTTGACAAATGTCACGTGATTCAAACCACGTGGCAATGGCCGACTCCGTGGTGTTGCTGATGTAATAGCAAGTGGTATCGTCCTCCTCTGGGGACGGGATCCAACCAGTCGGGCATGGAGCATCTGTTGTAAAGGAAGAGAGCATCTCAAAAGATCGTATCATTTTAATAATTAATGACTCGGTTTACTCTCCCCAAGCTCTGGATTCACCTCCAAAAACCTAGCCATGGTTTGTCCTAAATACATGTATACCTCGTTTTACCGATTTCGAATCAGTTTGCTGTTTGGTCGTTCACGCGGACAACTTGTTCTTAGTTCGCAATAAAATGTATTTGTATGTTTTTTTGAATATTAGAAGTGAAAGGCAATACGAAAGAAAACAACAGCACCTCAGTTTTTCTAATTTCGAACTCGTTTTCCAGTATCGAATCAATTTACTGACTTTAACCTAATAATGTAAGAGTAATTGAGATTCGTTCTTTTATAGCGACGGGGGTGGGGGTGTTTTGTTTTGGTTTTGTTATGTTTGTTTGTTTTGGGTTTTTTTTTTGTTATTGATTAATTGATTGTTTGTTTGTTTTACATTCCGACGAGAATTTTTCACTCATACTGAGACGCCAACAGTTGTAAGTGAAGTACCGCAAATTTAGACCTATGTTTAGCGCTCAGGGCCGTCGCAGTGAGAACTCTTAATGCAAACACCTGTCATGACACAGGACCTCCGTTGTTAAGGTCATATCCGAAAGACCCGTGATTATCACTTCTAAATGCCAAGCGTTTGTCGAAGGTGTGAGGAAATATTCTTTCTCAAACAATGATTATGTGTGTAAATAACAGTCTTCTTTCATTTGTTGGAAGCGATCAGCGACAGACATAAAAGATTCACCATGTAAAATAATATGTAAAATAAAATACTTGACACTGGCGACTGATATTCTGTTCTTACCTTCAGACTGCAGTTCACAAATGTATGCCAAGGGCTTATAGCAGGAAAAGTCATTGAACGCACCATCCTGAAGAATACAACCACAGTCTTCTTTACCCGCGAAATCGTTAGGCTCAGCATTCCACCGTCTGCAATCAGTTTTAATGGAAATTAATATACCGCTTGACAAAGCAAGAAAATATTTTTTTGAATATAGTTTACGAATAATGATCTTGATATAAAGATAATGGAAGCAATGCTCATTTCTCACACTAAGGTCATGTCAGCCTTCTGTTCATTTGTCCAGTACCAGGTTTTATCTCCAGGATGAAAATGAAGCCCGGTCCAAAAGTCGAACGCACGGTACTGCGTGGTGATGTATTCGACCCAGTCCTGTCGGGTGTAGAATGATATGTTTTGAATAAAGCAAGATGGAGAAACATGCAAAGAATGTCTGTAGCCAGCCACAACAATAATATCCTAACGCCCAACACAAGGAGACGCTAGCGTATAGCATACAGAGATCCTAAAGCTTTAATTGAACAGATCCTAAAGCTTTATAGATCCTAAAGGTGTATATGAAGAGATCCTAAAGATGTATATGAATAGATCCTAAAGGTTTTATTGAAGAGATCCTAAAGGTTTATATGAAGAGATCCTAAAGCTTTAATTGAATAGATCCTAAAGGTTGTATTTTAAGAGATCCTAGAGGTTTAAAAGTTACAAGTAAAATGCAGCACTCCCAATTCTTGATTACTCCATGATTAAAATTTACGCATACATTGCTGAATTGAAAATATCATGTTTAGACAAAAATGAGACATACCAAACACTAGAACCTGTTTAATTGTGTTCAGAATTAACTTGTAAGTTAAAGATCTGCTTTGAACAGAACTTTTATATTTAACCTATGTAAACAAAAGCGAGACACCAGTCTTGTTGACATAACAAAGAATTGTGAACTGTGTATTTCTATTGTAGATCAGCAACTGCAATTCAAATTTTTGCTGACTATTAGAAATAACTTTGTAAAGCATACAGAAGTGAGAATTACGGATCTTTCGTATATGAATGTAAAGGCAAAGATAACGAACTAACAAACTGGTTAGTGGAGGAATATAAGTGTTTTACAAGTTTTTAAGTACGGGAGCTCAAACACACGTGGACAGGACTCCAAGCCGCGTGTCTGAGAGGCAGCTTCTCCGTCTTCTGCAAATCACCACCAGAGCTGAAAAGTAGCCTTTGCAGCTAATGTTGGTTTCTGGGCTATGTTTTGGTACTAGTGTTTGTACATCAAAGTAACTCATTTTCTTTGAATCTGTCTTGTCGTTTTAATTATTTCTATGTTTACAAAATGAAAACTATGGCACGCAGTCGATATGAAAGTTCTCTTACAGGTCTAGTAAAAGTGACCTGAATTTCGAGTTTTGCCCAATTCAGATAACCATTGTACCACCTTTCAGTAACCATTGTACCACCTTTCAGTAACCATTATACCACCTTTCAGAAACCATTCTACACTTCAGAAACCATTCTACCACCTTACAGAAACCATTCCTACCATTTCAGTACCATTCTACCACCTTTCAGATAACCATTCACCACCATTTCAGTAACCATTCTAACGCAACTTTCAGTACCATTCTACCACCTTTCAGTAACGCAATTCTAACCACCTTTCAGTAACCATTCTACGCTACCTTTCAGTTAACCATTCTACCACCTTTCAGTAACCATTCTACACCTTTCAGTAACCATTTCTAGACACCTTTCAAGTAAACCATTCTACCACCTTTCCAGTAACCATTCTAAATCCACCTTTCAGTAACCATTCTACCACCTTTCAGTAACCATTCTTAACCACTTTCAGTAACCATTCTACCACCTTTCCAGTAACGCATTCTAACCACCTTTCAGTAACCATTCTATCCACCCTTTCAGTAACCATTCTAACCACCTTCAGTAACCATTCTACCACCATTCAGTCACTGAAATGACATAGTTTCATCCTGTGTGCTGTGTGTTTTAAATGATCTGCGGTTGCCTTTAAATATTCTCGAGACTGTTTTTGGCATGGCATTAAGATCTCTTTTGTATGGAGGTTTAGCACCTTTTTTTCATTTCCAAAAAATTTTTGTGGTCTGCGCAAGTAAAGAAACGAAGATAACGAACAGTGGTCACCTATAAATTGATTAAGTTAACACTGTAATTTTAAACGTATCAATAATCGCAAAAAATAACCATACATGTACTAAGTATACAAGTTCGAGTGTAAGGCAACAACGGAACCTCCCGACAAAAGCAAGGCAGGACCAGGTGCCAAGGAGGACCAAGCATCCGTCTGCTGACCGTTTACACCGCCGTGGGCCCTTAGTCGAAATAATAACGGGATACCCGTCGTCAATCTAGTAGAAATGACAAGAGGGTATAACATAAATCAGTCAACAATATGACTTAGTGTAATTTGTCAATCGCAAACATTGTTCATTATAGCGACCGTAGAAATTTACGAAGTGGTGAAACTTTAAAAAGAGATTCACTATAACTCTGCAAAACATCAATTTTTGTTATTTTGTTGGCGCTCGCTGGTAAAAAGTCCCTCATACACATAGCATGCCCTAACTATCCAAATCAATCTTGGAGATGTACACACCGTAAGCAGGTGATAGTGGTATATCACTGTATACTTAAAAGGAAAAAAAAAGGAAAGTTGACTATTGCAAATTTAAAGTAATCAACGCTTGTTTCAAATATAATGTACACTGTAGTTGTCAGTCGCCATTAGATTATTGATTGATTATTTGTCGTTTTTTTGTCCCATCGAGAATATTTCACTCATATTGAGAACGTCACCATTGCCGGTGAAAGGGCTGCAAATTTAGAACCTGTGCATAGCACTCATTGCTTTTAGGCAGTGAGGGGTTCTTTTTGCGTGCCCACCATGCTGCGAACACGGGACCTCCGTTTTTAAGGTCAATAATTTGAACAAGACCCGTGATTCCAAACTTCCTAAATGCCGAGCTCCTTGGCGAAAGGAGCTATGCACTACCACTATTTTTCACGTCTTAGGTTTGGACGCGGCCGAGTGCGGAGCACGGGGCGCGGAAAACGCACGACCTCCTGATCACGAGGCGAGAGCTCTACCACTGAGCCATCGCGGCCAATTAGGAGTTCAATGTTAAGTAAAATATCCAAATATGGAACAGATAATTTTCAGGTTCTGTGGTGTCTATTATTTCGAGTTCGTCGAGAAACGAAATTGACATAAATAAGGTGAAGGACACGGCAAGTTTTTTTTTGTTTTATCCTTTTGCAGTTTTTGAACAATTCTGCTGAGTCTAAAAATATAAAAATAAGTCTGCCAATAAAGGGGGCCACAAATTAGTGCCGCCATAGGAATACCCAACGGATTGTTGGAAGCACATGATCTCCAAAGACCTACATGAATATTATCTAAAGAAAACCAAGCATGATCTTAATAATCTACATCAAGGAGTACTTGTTGTGGGCGATCTGAGTGATTTTCTAACAAAACATGTATCTTTGTTTCCCAACAACCAGAAAATTCGTAATTTTCGGGTGCCGGTCCCAAAACGGAATTTCAGATTAAGAAGTTTGGGGAAGACACGGACCATCCCTGGATACACTAGAGGTGGGATCAATGTGGCCTGGCAGAGTAAGCATCCGCCTTCCGGTCAATAACCCGTCGTGACCTCACCATCTTCATCAGAAAAAAAACGGAGTATATCACCTGTACATATAGTTTTGTGAGACAAATGTACGAATCTCTATGTTTGCTTTCAAGGGACCTGTGTTCCACATCAAAGTACTCTGAAAGTTGGAATATTAAACAGCAAAATGCTGGAGTTCCCTCATTGAACAATATCTTGTAGTTTTTGGCAATCAAGTGTCTTCAACCAGTCTTGTTGGAATTCCAATGGGCATAATTGTGCTCCTCTATTAGCTGACCTAATTTTTATATTCTTATGAGGCATAATTCATTCAATAAGCTTCTACAGAAAAGAAAAAATCTTCCCCCTAGCATGTGGTATTTATTCAACATTTCGATATTTGACGATGTTTTTATCTATCAAATAATAATTGATTTCCATTCCATTGTCGATTCAATATATCGCATACGAACTAGAAATAAAGACACCACAGAGTCTTCGATGTTTTGCTTCGTACTTGGATATTTTATTGAAACATTGACATTAACGGCAAACTAACTACTCAACTTTATGACAAACGGGACGATTTCGCTTCCTTCATCGTCAACTTTCCATATTTATGTAGCAATATTCCATCATCAAACCTGCAAATGGTGTGTAATGGTCTGCTAACTTATTCGTTACGGAAGAGCTTGTTTCCCTGCATATGATCAGTTTTTGAAATCGAGGAGCAAGTTTCCTACTTACAAGACAGTTGTTGTTTGCAGGGGTTTCACAGGTCCACGTTTTTTTAGGCAGCCCATTTTTTCGGTAAATTTCTTATTGGGGTCCCGGGTTTTGTATAACAATTTCAGGTTTAACCCCAAAATATGAAACTATACATTGAGTCAAATGCTGTTCTGATGTGATTTCATAGCCATTGTCTAAGCCGTCTTTTCCACGACACTGATGTGGACTACGGACTGCTTCCGTATTACTTGTCAAGGACCTATGGTCACGGCGCGGTGTGAACCGGGTTCAAAAAACAGGAGGCATTACTTGCGCTGCCGTAGCACGCTGATGCCCACCTCTGGTGTCTCCAGGGGTCCGTGATTGCCCAAACTCCTTGTTTTTTGTTATTATATTTAGGACTTACGGAGATTGACCAACTGT